>JAMZAV010005799.1:0-41832 GCA_024449915.1 Sweltsa coloradensis
ATGACTCCGTGCATAATTTAACAAGCCTGTTTTCTCCGCGCATATTTATCAAACTCCGTCGCACAGCCAGATGTGCTTACGTAATAGCACGCGTATACGCGCGAGTGACCTCAGTGGTTAATTCAACCATTGACTCAGATACAATATCGAAGGGTGGGAAACTTGTCTGCAACGGACTATCTTTAAACATTTACGCAGTCCAGCTTGCATGTGCGGTCATAAATTTACAATTACTGTGACACTATCGTTGCCTATGTGTGGGAATACTATCCAATTTCTACTTGATAGCAACAACTTGCATCACCCAGCGACATCACTATCGCTTCAAGCCGAGCGATAATTCATGGAAGCGTGTGTTTGGAATGTCTTATGTAAACCCACGGATGTCATGACTTCTCCGCAGCTAAATATAAAAAACAAGGCATTCTACCCCTCAATTTCCCCTCAATTGCCACTACTTATACTCCGTCACCAAAATTAGACCAATCAAAACACTCAGTTTGTCAGAACTTTTTTTCGAATCTTTGCGAGACGAACAACTGAGGGACAGTCTTCAAACTGCTATCCAGGCAGTAACCACGCCGGGCGAGGGTCTGGACTCTGGACTTCCGCATTCTCTGGACTCCTGGCTGTGGCCACGGACGCGGGTACCATGGACTGGACCAGCATCCACTAGCCTACCTGGCTATCTACAAATCTACACTTACAATCTACAACTACACTACGAATAAACAGCAACGCGCTATTACGGTAAAAACAAACTTTCTACATATAAACAATCTACGATAACGAACATTTATAAAATGGCTGACTAAGACTATTAAAACTTACAGAACATTGATAAAATTTGAGAACTTATAAAACTTTTCAGAACTTTTGATATTGCTAAACGGTGATAATTTGTATTGATATTTGTGTAACTTGATTTGATTCATTATAATTGTATTTTGAAACTGTTATTTTAATTGTGTTTAAACCTTGTTGCTTCTCCCACTCATTTTTGATTTTCAGTTTTATTTTAATTTTCAACTCTCTGCTCTACTGACTGACAGCTGTGGCAACCTGTAAGTCTTTTTCATTGTAATTTGTAATTGTAATTGTATTCCGTATTTGTAATTAGCTTGTAATATTTCAATTTGAAGATGATTTTTTGATTTGGTTAGTCGGGAAACACTCCCGTAGGTGTAATTGTTTTTATTTACTACAATTTAGAAATTAATTTATCCCGGTCGGGGCGGACTTTTTTAATTTCAAAATTGTAGTAAATAAAATAAAATAATTTGAAAATGAGTGTTAACACTAGGTCCGCAAACAAACAGACCTGTGGAAGTCATAATGATTACATTATTCGAGTATTCACATTGAAACAACTACAGAAAAACACATCTTCTTTCCAAAACAGCAGTTGAGAAAGTTACCCATTCATTTGTTCTCATGAACAATGCTCTAACATAACAATTGGCTGGACTGCGATTCTATAACTCTGACGGAGTTGGACCCAGGCGTTTTCTACCGTAATCGACTCGGTTGTAAGTGATCGACCCAGTTGAGGTCGATATCGTTGCGATATAATCCGTGACAACCGAGTCCGACTCGGTTATATTTGTATAAAATGGTGGATGATAAGCCTTGGCCTACACGTAAACACAACCAGATTATTAAATTTCTCAAACGAATAACAATAGTATGCTCAAAGAAAACCAACCTCTAGTAAGGGCCTACCCCTAAAAGTCCCGTGCGTTCCCTTTTCTCATGAAATTATACCATTTAAATCCAATTTCTCCCCGATTGGAAATAATACACACATCTATGTCATCTCGAATATTTGACAACTGACTGCGAACCATTTGTTCACATTTGACCGTCCACTGCCATGTAAATCATACCTTTTGACCTCGACCAACAACAACAGAGTCGGTCCCGTGACAGAGTTGAACCCGTGAAGTTACTGAATAGGGGCCCTGGTGGTTGGAAGTCACAGCCTTCTAGATAAGTAAAATGTCAGGTTGTACAATTAGTAGATAAAGTAGGTCACTACAGACCTATTGTCTATTAAAGGTGCTAAATTGGAAAGTTATGGATTCTTAACCTTTTGTAGAGTACGCCCATATCTAATACGTGGAGTTTAAAAATGGCGCCAGGAGTACGCCCGTATCTCATACGTTTGCCTTGTGTGGTCGAGTGTGTTGTCTTTCCGTTTCAAGTTCTTTGGCTAATTTTAAAACAGACGTGTAGCGTTACCTCTCGGCAATAGTAAGAACTATTTGTAAGGCGATGTATAGTGCTGCCAACTTTATTGTCAATAAGTAACTAAATGCGAGTGTTTATGGAATTGACAGTACCACGTTGTGTTTGCGAGTTATTGTGGCCGCCAAACGCCGGCCTGTTGATTTAGGAGACGGAATTATGACGGTAACTACAAATAAAATAGATGAATCTGATATTAGTGACAGTGAAGTATTTGTTTTGATACTAATAAGATGTAGAAGTCAAGTAGGGGCTAGCTCCCGTTGCCGCTACAACAGGTGGGCGTAGGCCTACAGCTAGGGCTAGGCCTAGACGTGCTGTCAACCCCCGAAACTGGACAGACCAGGTATTTACCCCTACAATTTTTAATTTTGATGCCTCAAATAGTGGTGTAAGCCCTAATTTGGGTTTTCAAGTGCAAGGCCTAGGCCTAGTTAGTAAGGAATGACCAAAAAACAGAATGTTGTTAAATGTAAAAAATAACCCACTACAGGGGTGTAGTAAGGTGAAAGTGAACTCACTCGTCAAAAGGTTAAAAACAGAACAAAATTTTAATTTCCTTCTTTTTTTGGTTTATTTACGGATGCACAACGATAATATAAAATTGTGACTTCCTTATTATCAGTCATTCAATGACGGTAAGAATTTTTATATATTTTTAACAGCAGAGAGGCGTAATCAATATTGAATGTTTCAAAAAGCAAACACCACATTTTTCTGTCAGAAATAGTGTGAAATTTGTGCTATGTCCCCTCTGAAAATGAGTTATGTGACCGAGAATGTACTCAAATACAATATTTTAAAGAATTGTCAATCATCACGTGCCTCCCGAGTTTAAATCAACTTGTAGTAATCCATTTCAAGGAAACAAAATCGAGGGACAATAATTTATCGACTTCAGAAAGCATATTTTGGGATTCCAAAATGCTAAATTTGAGAATGAAAGTGCTAAAAAGCTGGTTGAAAATGCTCCTTATACCAACTGATGATTAGTGATTAAGTTATGTAGCTTCCATTGTAAAAGGTCCCGGGTTCAATTCCCGCCTTGGGCAGAAATTCTTAACTTTTGAAATGAACCATAATCTATGATTACAGTATAAACGTTGACTTCGGAGTCATCACACAACAAAGCACACAATAAACTGAAGGTTATTGTTCCAAACTAGCCCTGTTGATACCGACATCATCCGCAAGTGTTTGTAACCAATCAGTGAGCTTCTACTTCAAACACCTTTGCTGATTGGCTATAGCTTGCTAATGGGGTCGGCATCTACAGGCTTGGTTTGGACTTGGAGTCACTATTATTTAAGGTCCCCCAGTGACAATCATGCTTGTACACCGATTGGCCATTATTAGCTCGCTGACGGCGTGAAGTTTAAATCTAGCTGGCCATGGATGTTGTTTAAAGTATCAAACCTAATAATAACTAAAACTTTGGCGGTGAGATCGCGCTGCGGACAGCGGCTTCTCGGGTCAATTATGTCGGTATATACAACGAACTGTGCGCTCCTAGCTGACGTCACACGCCTCTGGTTTCCCTCTGCCCCCCCGCACGTCATGTCCATGTACGCCTAGAACGTACGACACTGTTGCCACGATGTTGTAGTACTGTCGGCAAGTGCATACAAAGGGAATGCTCGAGTTATCAATGCTCGCCAGCAAGGTCAACGCAGTAGGCAAGTCTCCGATACAAAACGAACATCTCCAAATGCATTAGCTAAGACCGATACACACACGTCAACTGGATAAAGATGTTAATATATAAATGCCATAAAAAGTTGCCGAATTACTTGTCATGGTAATTATAAAGTAATTTGATGACAAATGATGTTTCACCAGTTTATTAAATAATCTAATATACCTACTCCAAAGGTGAAGAATGTGTTCCAATTCATCCCACTGTTGTAATTAGCAGTTCGGGTAGATTAGAACAAACGTTTGTGTACTCCACCCCTGATTCCCCCAATTTCTTCAAACAAGTTCATTGTGGGTTTTTTTCAGTTCAGTTAAGTTGATAAAAAAATAAAAAAATTATCCTGTTATTGTTTTAAGCGTATTTTCGTCTTCATGTTAGTAATAAAAATAGCTTATGTCAAGCCGATCAATGCATGTGTTATTAGGATCTATTCAAATACAAAATAATGTACAAGTCACAATGTCATTTTTAACCACACGACTTCATTATGAAAAATGACGGCCAAATTTGTCTTGATATTTTTCTATATTTTTATCCTGTTTTCCTCTTGAAAAATTCATACATCAATCTTACCGATAAAGACGAG
Organism: Sweltsa coloradensis; assembly: GCA_024449915.1. Taxonomy (NCBI): domain Eukaryota; kingdom Metazoa; phylum Arthropoda; class Insecta; order Plecoptera; family Chloroperlidae; genus Sweltsa; species Sweltsa coloradensis. The sequence goes on from JAMZAV010005799.1 coordinate 4,530, forward strand.
AAATAAGTTGTATGCTTGTATGTTTCATGTAAATTAATCAAGAATTGTTTTGAAAATTAATGTGGTATAGTATACTTTTACAGACTTGTATTGGTTGGTAAAACCAAAAAGAGCCCGGGGACTTTTGTCAGAATTGTTTGTGGACAGTCTTGAACCACCGACCTCGTGAATTCTAATATTCTTAATAGTAATAGTCTAATTAATTAGGTCTAAAAAGCCGTCATACCGACAGATGTAAAGCGCTAGACTCTATTCGGGAGGTCGTGGACTCGAATCTCGCTTCCGGCAATCCTGTCTGAAAATTCCAAAAATTACGATTCCAAAAAAACATGTCTCATGCGGGATTCGAACCACCCTCGGACCAGCGTCCAATAGTGTGGCACTGCGGACGGCTTCATCACTTCCACAAAAAAATGCGTAACGATTTCACTATTTTTTGTTCCTAATTCCGCCGGCGCATGTGTCTAGATGTACGCGTATCGCGCTATGAATATAAACAGTGGCTATAACAAAACGTTTTATCTTCTGTATTTGCATTTAGTTTTGTATAATTATACTATGTCTTTAGATAGACCATCAAACAAAAAGCATTCATTTTATATTTTATCTGACGCCGACGGAATTGTTTGTTCTTCACAATAGGCGTTATATGTCACTGGGCGTCCACGAATCTTTATGAACCAAGTACTACTGTAACACTACGATAACAAAGAAAAATCTGAATAAAGAAGTGCGTCGTATTTTTAGATCTCGGTGATGATCGTTCTTGAGACATGAATGTCACTTGCATGAAGACATTCATCTTTATTTAGATTCGAACGTATATCAACAGGTCAATGGTGCATGACTGCACGTGCGCAGCGGGCTTGTATAAACACTTACACAGCAACCACATGGATGCAGATTAGTCGAAATATCAAGACTTGTTCTTTATTCTAATAAACGTGATGAGCTCTCATCCCCCCCACTCACGCGGCCATAAAACTACGAATCTACGATTATGATCTTAGCTTATAGCAAATGTTTATCCACTTATTTTCTTTTCTCCATACCATGCAGTCCTTGTTTATCAATAAGACGACTGTGAAAATGAGCCGCACCTTCTTCTGTCGGTAGAGTTTAGGCATTATGTGCCTTAGTCTGAAATTACCAACTGGACGAGGAAAAAGTGTTGTAAAGTAATTCTTATCGTTTTTAGTAAACAGTTAGAACTATTTGAACAAGTGCCATTTAAAGTGTGAAATGTGTTTTTAACGTGTCATTATTATTCGTCTAGTTGATTTCCACCTGCTTTGTGGTTTTACCTTTTACAAAGTTAACGTTATTACGAAGTGTTTTTCAAATTTGCTTGCATGTTTATTAACAGACAAATCACATAACAATCGAAAGTAGGTTATGAATTTACGGTAAGAAAGGATTAATTATAATGAATTATAAATCTGGTGTAATCATTCGCGCCTAATCACGCGCTAAGAAAATAGTTCGGTGCTAATAATTAGTTTGTGTTATTATTTTCAGTTTACTTACTAAGGTAGTGAAATAATAAAGAGCGGAAAATCAATTGTATTCATTAATGCCATACGTACTAATATAGCGGAAAATCAATTGTATTCATTAATGCCATAGTACTAATATAACACATGCGGGAATTCAAGCGACTGTCGACCTAATGGTTTTTGAGAACTAACTCGGCTCGTCGCTGTCTGATAGCGGCCAACACGTGCGCCTACCCACCCCACCCTCCCCTCCGCGGTGCTAATCGGCTACAGATAAATGCAGAGTCTGGCGATAACTACAGACTTGCGTCATACTCATTAGTCATTACTACGACATACAGATATGCGATGTGTCTCAACAATTTTGTATGCAATTTGGTGGGCTCAATAGTACGAACAAACGCAAATTTTGAATACTGGGCAACCAAATTAGTGCGGGGCACTCGACAACTTCCGACTTTGGAAGACAAACTCAACTTTGTTGAAATAAACCATACCGTCCGCGGTGGCACATACGATTGCCCTGGTCCGAAGCGTATGGCTCTACGAGGTCGTGGGCTCGAATCGTGCAAAGCCATGCTTTTTTTATCGTCCTTCATCCTCATCTATCACCACTCATCGTCTCAATAGCCTTAGTGCATTAATTGACAACCATACAGCTATTGGTTCGTGGTTGAATCATTCTATATATAGTATGGCCGTAAAAAGCTCTTTTGTTTGTTTGTTTCGTTTTTTTATCGGATCGAATTTATTTGAATAAATTTTCAATCACTCCTTTTGATAGAAGCATTTTTATACGAAGACTTGGCAACCATATTTACGCTGGATTGTTTTCATAGGGATGCAAACGTAAGCCAGGATTTAAAACCAACATTTGTTGCGACAGTGCGTAGGAGAACCGGTAGGGGGGGGGGGCAGGTGGGGGGGGGGGGGGGGCAAAACTAACTTAGGTTAAATATAAATCCCAGAATTTCTGTAGTAAATATACACTTACACTTATACAATTCGAAGTCACCTGGTTAAAACGAATATTTGCCTGTATGCTTCGTCATTACATCAAATATTAGGTTGAAATATACTAAAATGGCCACTTCACGTTATTTTTTTAGTTTTTAGATCGGCAGATAGTTGCAGTAAAACATCGTTTACAGAGTCCGAGTGCAGTTAAAACATGACAAAATAACACTGCTGTAGTATGGTTAAAAAAATCGCCGTCGGCAAAATGGACCTCCGGCGGTTGGGGCTTTCGCCCCAGACCCCAGCTCCCGCCCACAAAATCTTATGATGGATAAACTCCCCCCCCCCCCCACATTCAAAACGCCGCCTGACCGCAGATTTGTAATGCATATAGTATACAACAAATAATAAACGGACTTGCGTCTCACAGTTTGCAGAGGTACTTGGTTCGTCATTTTGTTGGACTGGGTTTGCCTTTTTAGCACCACTTTTTATTCCCCAACTGTAGGCCTACACAAAAATAACAATATCAGATAAGAGGGGACGCTGAGTTTGGCCTAACTCAAATGCGCGCACTCAGGTGTTAATGATTTCTGCTGAACTATTGGGAATATCATTCATTATATACCAAACTTCATATGGATGTTAAAAAGTACTCTAATATTGATATCCGCAATTGTTAAGAAAAAAGCCTTATATCCATCGCGAGACATAAGTCCAAAACGTGAACTAATGGAAATCCAAACATGGATTCCAATTCTGGAAATTCCCACCAAACCGTTTTATCGCCCAAACGCCCCAAAATACCAAAACGATCAGTGAGACGTCAAGTTGTGGGTGAAGCAGAAGCGTCCACGCCAGGGTTGCAGACGCCTCCCCCCCCCCCCCCCCATTTAGATAAAAGTGAAACTAAGATACTCGTCGGCTAAATGTGTATAAACACAAACAACCCCTGATAAAAATCTGCAGTTTTATTTAGCTTACAGTAATGCATATGATTGTATACACGGACATCTAATGTGTCTATTTATGTGTTTAATATTTTGTCTTTGTGTATATTTATGTGTTTATGAACTTGTGGAGATAAGGCAATCAACCAGTTAGGATATGTTCGTATGTGTATTACTCTGTAGTCTGGGATGTACAAAGCTGGTAATCTGACGGTCGATGTAGATTAACCACACATTAAAATATTGACGACAACCAATAATTATTACAAAGTGCCACTAAAACAAATTGTGAAAATCAAGATTTGTAATAAATACCACCAAAATGGCTTTGAAGGTATTAAAATAAAAATATTATTTCCACAAATTTATCATTTTTAAAACGTTCACTAAATCATGTTTACCTCAAGTGGAATCAAAATAAGCCGTATTTACATTTTTCAATATCTGAAAGATATATTATTTTAAAAATTAACATGAAAGTAAAATTTGATTACCAATCACGACATAAGCATCAAAAAATTATTTCACATTGAGGTGTTTATGCATTATATTTACAATAGTTATATTTTTCGATGTGATTTCAAATAATTTTAATATAATTGTAAACTGCAATACAACTAAAAAATGTGTTTCATGTTCTCGTGGCGAAGTAGATAGCATTTATTTCATTTTAGAAGAAGAAATTAGGGATACTACAGTTACTTAGTTACAGTCAGGACCATAGGGAATTGATATTTGATAAAACTTGTCTGGAGTATACGACATTCCATTGTATTGACCATTGTTTGTATTAGTAGTTTTAGGGCACTTGAACGGCATAGATTATTCGCGCTGATACACGAAACAATGGGCACCAAAATAAGAAATCGCGATGAGCTTGCAAACAATAATGTCACAATACAAAACAATATAAATACACTAACTAATATCGCACTCATTTCATTATTCCATTTTAAAAGGACAAATACAATTCCCCCCCCCCCCCCATGACCCCATGAGAGCCGCTGAAGTTGAGTTGGGCCACGTATAAATATTAAATAATCTAACCGATTACTTACTGAATAAAGTAGGATAATCCGAACATTACATTAGACTTACTCGAATATATACCAAGTTGCACCAATTTTGATTTGCGGTCAACAGGACAATATAGTTTTATTTACGCACCGGCGACCGCCTGTCATTATTTTATCTTTCCAGTTGTCTCACACGACGAATAAATTCAAGACACTCGAGCAACTTCTGCTAATATGGTTTGGCAACAACGCGCCGCTGTCGCTACCCTTCCCATCCCCTTCCCTCGCTAGTGGCAGCAACAGATTCGTTCATGTAGTTCCAAGGTCTACCAGTATCCGGCCGCGTTGCGCATAGATCACGATGACAAATTCAAACCACGGCAGTTGCCCGCGTAAAGCGCGTAGAAGTGGAGATTATTGGTTAATTGAAAACTGCTGGTCAGAAATGCCTGCAAATTTGTTATAGGTAACCAAACTAATTTGAGTTTACATGTAGGTTTTTTTCCAGCAGTGTCAAAAAAAATTCTGGCGTGTATTGATGCGTGATGACGACCACACTTATTTGTGCCGTAATTAGACAACAATATTAATAACATATGTTACCGAATTATAACGAGACACTGACTCAATTCAAGAGTTATTCATACAAAATCCAATGAATGTTTTTCTTTTTTGAATCGGTTGAACCAATGAGCTACAATCTTATTTTGAAACTATGTGTGCGATTTCCTGTGCGCTGTCCTGGTGGCACTTAAGAAGTCTATCTGGCAATTAGAGCAAGCTACGACCAAGCTAACCGTCTTGGCATTTAAATAATGATTAAACTAATCTAATTTGTATTCAGACTAATAGGTAGAGACCCGATTTTATGGTTTTATTTATTTGCAAATTTCGGTTTTTAAAAATTGAAAATTAGGTGTTATGTGTTTTTAAAAAATCAAAAATTTGGTGTATTATGGATTTTATTTTAAGGGTGTCAGTAATCACAAAAATCGGATTGACAATTTTTTTTTTTTTAACTACACAAGTTTGGAAATTGTATTTTTTACGAGGGCTAGGTACATTTTTAGAATGCCACCATTGTTGCTGAGCATCTTCGGAGTTTCTATTTTCGACAGATAAACCACAACTGGGTGGTATCAACTAGGGATATCATAGGGTAGTAAAATTAGGATCCGGTTCCTGACCTTCCAGGGATCGGTTACCCGAATCCTGAAAGCCTAAATTACGTCATTTTATCGTCGTACCCCCCCCACCCTCCCGCGAGCGGTTGAAGGTCGTTCGAAGCGTCTATAAGAAGATACCCGGCAGCGATAAGCTTATCTTCTACTGTTTGTGAGACAAAACCTAGCGGTCGGCAGCCACCCATTCCGTCACGTCCTCTTCCGTGACGTCATCGCAACTTGGAAGTTGCTTGAACAATGACGCAAACACAGCAGTGTGATTATATTCGCATCTTCGTCTGACTTGCAGCCTAGGCCTTCCTCAATAGCGGCGGGTGGGGGGTCGCCGCCGGCCGGCCACAAGCCTCTCTCGACGGGTCGGGCAGCCAGCAGTCTGCACCGGGCGAGGCGGCCGCTTGGTGGTCTATGGGGGGGTGCGCGCGAACAGCGGAACAGCCGGCGACAAAGGAATTCTTCTGATATCGCAAGCCGGCCAACTGGGAGTTGACTTGAGACGGAGGGAGCGTGATTTAACTCATTTTTTGACAATTAAAATGTATTTAAAGGACAGTATTGCCATTTATAGTGGTTATTTCGCGTTTCAATATAGATTTCGGTGTTATTGCTCAGTAAACGGCAAAGTAGGTGTTATTTTCGCGATTCAAAAACATATTTTTGGGTTCCTAACCACACAATTCGTCCACATTTTGCAAAAAAATACGACATTTTAACAATTCGCGTAAAAAAATAACGCGAATTTCCCGGGTCTCTACTAATAGGACGTGGCGATGTTTCTATTCATCAACGTTTCAAAATTCATACTATTAGGTTCTTCGACTTTGACCAGTGAAAACAAATTGCCGCAACAAAATAGATGAAATTCAGGTAATTCGTCTTGAGTCATGAGACACTTTAATCTTTAAAAAAATATTTCAAAACTACCGGTACATAAAGAGGCCTACTAGTATATCTCTTGTTGGGTGGGCTACATACCTTTGACGAATAACAATCGTTTACCCACCGTAAATATAATATTTATAAAGAACATACTGGTTAGCTTAGATAAGCTGTGAACGGGCAATACAATATTTTCTACAGTAACGCACGTATTGTATCAATCTGTTGTTTCTCCTTGTGAAGAAGGGGCGTCTGGCTTTGGTGTCCTGGGGGTGCGTCTAAAGTGCCTGGAGACTTTCGGCGAAGATTTCCACACCTTGTGGCGTTTCATGTGCGTGCGTCTGGACACGTTGTGTGTGAACGCCTTCCCTCACTCGTAGGGCTTGGCCTTGGTGTGCAGACGCATGTGCTGCGTGTGGTGACAGACGGTGAACACGTAGGGGTCTCTCCAGTGTGGCTGCGCATGTGCCGGCAAACCTGAAAATGTTTTTTTTAGATTTTGATATGACGTATGTATGTTTTGTCTTGTTTGTTTTCCTACTGCACCATAGGCTAAAGTTTTACAGACTAAAGAACATAGTGAACAGAGTTACTCTTAGAATGATATATTTTGCTCTAATCAAATCCATACTAGACTAAAATACGTCATAGTTGGCTGGGGCGGAATAAGAAACTCTCACCTAGAGCCTCTGAACATAATGCAGAAGCACAAATAATAAAATTTATAAACAACAAATCACCTAGATACCCCACAAGCCAACTGTTCCTTGACTGTAATCTATTAGATATCAGGCAAATATATATTCATCCTTACTACACTCACACATGACACCAACGTAAAACAGCCCCCAAACAAACCCTAACCAGCAACATTAACTAGGGGAAGCTCCAAACTCAATATGAATATACCAAGACGTGAAAAAGGCATTGGACAAAGACTTAGGCCTAGTAGTTTAATAGACAAATTGTCAATAAAAATAAGAAACCTTCTACATACTAGAAAATTCAAATTGAATTACAAAATGGGTCCTTGAAAAAGGCAGAGAGTTTTGTGCTAATCTATTGTATTGTGCTAGCCACAAGGCAAAAAATAAAAATGTATTACAAACAAAGTAAAAACAAAATCGGGAAAAACAAAATATTTGAGTTATTTATTGTCATGTTGATAATATCTTAAATAGTTGAAATGAACTTGATACACTGTTGTATTGTATTGGAAAAATAGAACAACAGTGTATATATTAAGATAATTTTAACTATTTAAAATAGATATAGTACCTGTCTAACACGTTTCGTTTTTAAGTGTTGATAATATGTTGTGTTGTATCCATCCTTGACAAAATACCCGCCCTGTTGTGTTTCTACGAGTTCACGTATCCTCCCGCATGCACGCGAGACACCGCAGGGGTCCCGGTCATGTATCCTAGGTTTCTCCGAGGTCTTCCAGGTAGCATAGTATGGTAACCACTCGTCCCATGAGAGTAAATGATACCTAGGGATGCACACGATAATCAATATCGATCAATAATCAATAATGGATATTATTTCGATAATCGATTACCAAAATTCATTATCGATCATCAAACTATTAAATAATTCGTCAATAGTGGAACAAACTAAACCCTAAAGACAGAGATTATCTCACGTTGTGCCATACACTGGCTGGGCCGATGATGTCACACTCGAGATTTATGTTTGGAATTGACCAATCAGTCGGTAACGGAAGCCAAACACATGACATCGAAGACAGCCAGGCAGTAAATGGTATGTGGTTATTTTGTTTTGACTTACACTTGCCACACGTACATGTTAGTACTTCATGAACTCTTTTATCTTCTCTCGCTTGCTTGCGCTTAATTATATCTAAAAGCATTTTAAGTTGGTAAGCCAATTGTCTTTTCTCCAAAAACTGTTGTCGTTTTGTTCATTTCTTTCTTGCTTTACTCTTGACGGCAACTTATACGAGTAGCCTACCTACTCCGCTATAAGTAGGCCCAAGCTGTTGCTACCATAGGCTATAACCTAGCTTTCATCACTATCAAAAGTAAAAAACAGAGAAAAACATTAATTTAGCGGTTAGCCTACCATTTCATTGAAACTGTATCTGTAAACCTGTTGGAAGAGCTGTGTGGTGTGCAAGGCCTACAGATGAAACTCTGCATTCACATGTGTTGGATCGAGTAGGAGGCTCTGGTTATCTCAAGCTCATTGTGTCTAGTGTTGTCATTTTACTGCTGTCTCATTTCCATCAATTTTTTGGATCTGTAAGAATAGAAAAACAAACATTATTGTTGAACAAGCTACGATTTCTTACAGATGCTGGTTAGACTAATAAAATGCAGTTGTCAAGTTCTACCTAGACAATTTGTATAAAGTTTAAGGATTTCATTTTCTCATCTTTCATAACTTTTACATAAAAGTTTTACTCTTTCAGTTGCCTAAATCTCTGAAATAGAAATGCATGCCTACCTACACATTGCTTTGAGGCAATTTATTAATCCTACTGGTAGGACCACCAACCACCACCTAGGTAGGCCTACCTAATTTTAAATGCAGACTTTTGTTCATTGGCATTTGTCCATAAAATATTTGCATTTAAGGTAGCCCTACCAGGTATGCCTATAGCGTTTTTGCATCGTGTGTTTAAAATGTGTGTGTGGCTCGTTGGTCTTGTGGTTAGCGTATCGCAGGAGACAGTAAGAGCTGTAGCACATAGCGCGCTCCTCCGACTATCACTGATCGGACAGTTGCATCTTTCGCCACCAGGTAGCAACCCCTTTGCTTGGAAACGCGTATAACTTTACGTTGACGCTAGTTCGATCCTCTGTCCGTGTGAATTAGCTCTGCATCTGGCACCGCGCGGGCTATCAACTCTCATACGCTGCCGCCCACTTCGATTGTACATAGTTTATTGTTTGGGGGAGGGGTGTTGTCACCAACCCGCTTTGCCTTATTTCTAATGTGCGTAATTACCAGTGGCGCCTTTACGTTATTTGGTGGGGCCATAGACGCTGAAAATTTCCGGGGCCCATGCTATTCACAATCAATAATATGAATATTTATGTGAGAGTGCAATAAAGTGAGACAAAAGTTTTAAAAAAATATTTTGGACTACCAAATTTATATTTAATACGATGGAAATGGTAAAACGTAAAAAATCTATACTCGACTTCACACAACCGAACAACCGGACAACATACTACAAATGTTTTTTTCAACCACGTTGTTGGATAAGCACGTATATTTGGTGCGTTGAGACGATATGATTGATGATGATACAACATTGGCTTCTTTTTCCCATTGTAAACATGGATTTTTTTTATGTAGTACTAATACAAAATTGAGTTTATCTTATATACTAAAGAGGGTATGGGCATGTCCATAACCGTATACTAGCCAACCTGGCTGTCCCGTTATGGGACAGGTAAACCACAATAAACTAACTCTATATTTATGACCATACCAACCTGGCTGTGAATAAATAGCAGATTTCAACGAGTAGTTTTAACAACTCTTTACAATAATGTTCAAGAGAGATATTACGTTGATATTACTTAACATTGGTCAAAAACACAGGTCTAAGGTTAGAGATAGTTCAAGTCTCCTACAAATTTTATTACAATCGGAGTAGCCGAGTAGCCATGTAGGTGGTAGAGAACGAAGAAATTATGAATAATTTTTCATGTCATGAATGTTCATATGAAATAAATTTATCGAAAAGCTTGGCAAGCCTAAGTTCAGTGATTATTTTGAAGGTGTCCATAAAGAGTGCTATATTTTAAGTTCACAGGAAATTTGGGGCCACTTAGCTCGAAGTAGGGGGGGTGGGTGGAAGTAGGGGGGGGGACAGCTGGAGGGGTTCTAGGCGCACGCCTAGTGCGCCTAGGCCTAAATACGCCCCTAATGACGAGTTGTATTCAGGCGTAATTCAAATCCTATACTCCTATAGCCCACCGCGAAAATAGCGGCGGAAAGATTGCAGGAAAAAAAAACATCGCACGCTAAGCAATTCTTACAGATTGCCCAACTCACAAGCACCAAATGTTTACTTTTTGAGGGTTTGGTTTTGTTCTGGTCGTTCGTTCGACGTTCGGGTTATGCAAATATTAGGCCTGTGGGTCCGGACCGTCCGGTAGTACGGTTTTTGATTCCCTACTGCTTCAAAATACCCCATCAATAAAATTAATATATCATTTTCTGATTAGAATTGTTAAAATTGTTGTTTGCCATTGTGTTGTTGACGATAATAGAATGAAGCGTCCATCTCATTATTTAATCACAAGGATAAAGATGTGCTATGACGATAGTAGATTATTTTGTGTGTACTCCCAGGGAATGCACCTGTCAGAACACGGCTTTACCTGGGACAGCATACAAGATGTTTTGGTTTTCTAACAATTACTCTAGTTTTACTTCCTTTTTGGAGGGTAGGGGATGAGGTTGAGGGCACAATGATTTTGAAGATGACAACACCAAAACAAAAGCTAATCGAGGTTATCCTAAAGAGCCCGTCAAAAAGAAGTATCTACCGACTGACGGAGGGGTTATAGAAAGGTGTGTTTGTGACATTAGGATTGGGCGAGGGGACAGAAAAGGCCAAAAATTGAGTGACTGTTTTGTTTTGTTTATGGAATACGGATATCCTTTTATAGCACTTATCTGCGTTATTTTGTGAACGTTGTGAAACCTCAATCACATATTTGCTTATATTATCAATTATCGTGAAGTTGGTATAGTTTGATAAGTTTATTATACTGTTGTATTTTTTCCGTTCCAATTACTATACAAAAGATAATATATTATATTCCCCTTGACTTATGATTAGTTACATGGCGACAACCATTTGTGTTGTCAGCAAACACGTACGGATACACTAACTCTCAGTGTAGGGGACTGTAGGGTACATTTTGTTTTGATTGAATAATACAATATTAGCAGATAATTAATTATGTGTTTGTGTTGTGCTAATTACCATCATCCTCACCATCACCATCCACAACATCATTATTACGATAATGTTTTTACTTTATAATAGAGACAAAATCCAGGTGGCTCCATCACGAATAAAATAATTGATGGAGATAACAAACAATCGCCAAGTCTTCGAACTCATAGGTGTTTCAGTTTTTTTGTCCGCAGAATAACGAATGGAAAGGATTTGCTTGTTGTCGCTGGGGACTTTTGGGGATGGGGTAACAGTATTGTTCGTAACCCCTTTCTCTTAGCGGCCTTGTCTCCTAGTCAAGTGGACTAGCCGCATTCCTACCGATCACGTGACCGTCCCTCACCCAGCGACAGTGACTACGTAGTTGCTAGCTAATCCGTAAGACCGAGAGCGCGCCAGCCCCTAGAGTCAAGCCGCAAAACGGCATATTTTGGTTTTTATTTTTTTGTCTTATCATTTCAACTAATTAGTCGCTGAAACTTGGCCGTACCCAACATATAAGTTCAATACAACTGTGGAAAAAAAATCCGTCCAATTGGATTAAAACGACGGGACGACAGTCGTAAATCCATTGTTTTCACAATACACATTGGTGATTTCTATCAAATTTACAAACAAAACTATTAAAGATAGAAAAATAACATTGTGACTAGCTAATAGATATTAAAATTATCTAGAGATTGACATATTTCTATCACATACACAATGGCGTCTAATGGCCTATAAAAATGAGAAAGTGCACAAATCCAAGTCACTTATTTTGCGTAGACACACACCCTTAATACAATTTACTGAATATAGGCCTAGAGATGATTTGAAGAATCAACCGTGCATGCTCCGCTTCGTTGCCAAGGATGATGGGTGTATTAAAAATAACTGTGGAGTAAGAGGAAGGCTGCAACTCTTGTAACAGACACAGTTTAACACACTCGGTGACACTGAACATATAACGGACAATATGTTGAACAATTCTCCGTCTGCTAAAGCTTGGTATGCGGGACAGAGATGGCAATAGTCACAAGGATTTAAATAACGACTATTAAAATTTTAGCAAATACCTTGAGCAGTAAGATTGATACAACCCACCATATAAAATGGCACTGGCGGCGTGGCGGAGGATTGTGTTGCTACTACGTTGCAGCAGTCACCATGTTTCCTCGGCAGTAGACAGAGTCATAGCAATAATATCTTAAAATGTATAGGCCTACTATTCTCTCTCTCGTTGCCACGGGTCTTGGTTCAAATCCAGGTTAAGACATGGTTGTTTTGTCGCCCAAGCACCAGAGTCTAGGAGGGAAGCCCCCTCACTGGTTGTGCTGTTGTGTGACTTTCCACCCTTCCTATTTTCCTATCTCTAACCCTTTCTCTAAGTATGTTACAAATAGGAAAAGGCCAATCGGCTAGTTTAGTATAGATTGGAGAAGGGTTGACAGGTTGGGAAAGCATAGAGAACATAAAACCCAGCCTGAAGGGCTGGGGGCGACAAAACTTTTCACCTGCTGATGACAACTGCAGCTAATTGAAATTTGTTTGTTACCTTAATCCACAACGCGTTTCGTCCTTCTGGGACTCATCAGGCGGATGGTGGCCACTAAAAATCAGCTAGCTACATGCAAACAAACATTCTTACAGTTCCATGTCTTTACATTCTTAAATCAGTCTTAAGCATTAAGAAAAACATCCAAATCCTTGCAGTTAATGCGAATGTACATACTCACAACACAAGGCAAAAACATGATCTCCATCTTAGCCAATGTTCTACAAACCTTAGCCAGAAAAACTCTGATTATATAAATAAAATTCTCTACAACCTTGTTCCAAAAGAAATCAAAGATATACCTCAATATATTAAATTTAAAAATGAGCTGACAAAATTTTTATTACAAAAAGCTTACTACAGTATAAATGACTTTATCACATCAACTGACCTACCATAATTTTAAATCAGTTGGTTGTTAAATGTTACAATATTTGAAATTTGGAAATTAATGTTCTTATTCATTTCTCTTTATCCAAGTTAATTAATAATGTAATATTGTAAACTTGCACTGTATCATTGGCTTTTGGTAGTAGCCTATATATTACCTAATATGAGAGACAATGTGATGAAAGATGATTATTTGTTAGTGTAGTGTATTTTGTATTATTAGTAGTGTATTTTATTATTAGTAGATGTACTGTATGTATAGTATTTATACATATACTATTTTGTAAACTTCATTAAGTTTAATACTTGTGTACAACTAAAATGGACTACACGGTGAAAACTGTTGAAAACTGTAACTATTGTTATTTGTTGTTGTCCAAAATAAATTGAAAAATTGAAATTGAAACAAAACTCACAACACATAACCAAACCTGTGGTAGGGCCACGCGAGAAGTAAATTCTGCAAGCATGTTGTCATCATCAGCAAGGTTACTTCACACACCATTCATACTGGGGCACACAGTCAGCACAAACAGTAAGAGGGCTTCCCTCCCAACTCTGGTGCTCGGGAGACAAGAAATCCATGACTTACCCTGGATTCGAACCAGGACCCTTGGCAACAAGAGAAAAGCTGCCCCTCCTGCTGTTGCTGGGCAAGGGTGCCTCTTCATTCATTCTAAGAAAAAGGGTTAGAGATAGGAAGGATGGAAAGTCACAACACAGCACAACCAGTGAGGGGGCTTCCCTCCTAGACTCTGGTGCTTGGGCGACAAAAGAACCATGTCTTACCCTGGATTTGAACCAAGACCCGTCGCAACGAGAGAGGCTGCCCTACTAATTGTGACTGGGATTCGAAAACGAAAGGAAACAATACTACAAATTGCAAGCTAAGTATGAATGAAAAGGCGCCCTGGCCGAGCAACAACAGAAGGGGCAGCTTTTCTCTTGTTGCCAAGGGTCCTGGTTCGAATCCAGGGTGAGTCATGGATGTTTTGTCTCCCGAGCACTAGAGTTGGGAGGGACGCTCCCTTACTGGTTGTGCTGACGGTGTGGCTCAGTATGAATGGTGTTTGAAGTAACCTTGCTGATGATGACAACATGCATGCAGAATTTGCTTCTTGCGTGGCCCTACCGCAGATTTGGTTATGTGTTGTGAGTTTTGTTTGCATGTAGTTAGCTGATTTTTAGTGGCCACCATCTGCTTGATGAGTCCCAGAAGGACGAAACGCGTCGTGGATTAAAGTAACAACTTTAAATTAGCTGCAGTTGTCATCAGCAGGTGAAAAGTTTTGTCACCCCCAGCCCTTCAGGCTGGGATTTATGTTCTCTATGCTTTCCCAACCTGTCAACCCTTCTCCAATCTTTTTAAAAAGAAATAAATAAAAAAAATGGGTACTGATAACTCAACTGTTGAGTGCCCTAAAACAACACTAACTTTTTTTTTTAATGACAAGGAGTATATTATTATGATGTTCATAAACTTGCTACAACATCAACAATTGTAATCTAACCACTGCAATAAAATTTAAATACAATACAATACAAAGATATCATCTTTGGTTTTAGTATCCAGCCAAATTCCAAGCAGCATGATAACTCGAGCCTAGCGTACTCACGGTGTGAGTCCACTGTATCCCGGGGGACTTTCTACAGTGAGGTATCCTGATGGGAGACAGGAGAATCTCCTCCTTCTCCGGAGTGGTGATGTCGGCTTGAGGGGGCGGGCCCAGCGGCGGGCAGGGGTGGTACATCTTCTCCCTCGTTTGTGGCCTTCCTCGATGTAAACATCCACTTGGAATCAGGTTTGTTGAGAACAGATGTCCACTTCAAGCCAACCAACAAACAACTCTACCTACATCATGACAGTTGTCACCCTGCCTACACCAGTCTTGGGGAGGAACGCGTTCCTTTTTCAGGAACTTTTGTGGGAACGCGTTCCTTTTCTTAGATCAGGAACTTGTAACGTCAAAGTTACTATTTCGTGGGAACTTGGAACGAATTTAACGTTCCTTTACAAGTTCCTTTTGTCGTCGTAATCCCGTCGAATTCCACAATTCCAGTACCTAATAATATCATAAACTTCAGTATGAAAAATAATTATCTTGTGACATTTTGTATTTTCGAAAAAGGCGACCCCACCCCCACCCCGTCACCCGGCGAGCCCGCGATTGAGACGAAGGGATGGCTGTGGAGGGAGGGAATCGCTGTTGAGTTGGCAATGCCAAGTATGGTTAGTCAGTGACTCAGTGTCAGACAGAAGTCACACAAGCTCTGCAGTGTACCCGGCCGCTGTACGAAAGGCTAGGCAGAGGTCAAGTTCAATAATGTCCGGGCCAGATACAGATACAACTAGGCCTACTAATAGTAATTTGATTCCTTGGGTAAAGTTTCGGAAGTTTTTTTCATTGGAACAAAAAGACATTAAAGGTAACAACTTTTCGGCAAAATGTATTTTGTGTGCGCCCGTGATAAAATTAATTGGTGCGTCAATGGCTTCGTCATCGAACCTGAAAAAACACTTGAAGGTAAGTCGTTCACATTCCTCAATCAGTATTTTATTCAGTCAGGGCTAAAAAAAATACCATGCCCGAGATGCCCGGGGCAAGTAAAAAAGTCCGGGCATGTGGGAAAATCTCTCACTATCGCCCGCGCTTAGCTTTCGTCGCAAGATTAGCGGAAGCCTGGGATAAAAGATAAGTCCACTTGTCCAGTAACAGGTCCCATGCGTCGTGATTGCAGGAACACTCACTGTTCCTTGCATCTGGTGTATATCTTGTCACAGTCTAGTCTGCAAGGTCACGATGCGTTGGCTTGGGGGGGAGGGCTGGAGCCCGAATGCTGGCGAGTAAACAAGATAAGGAAAGGCCAGCCTCTTAGCTTCTCTATTCCCATGTGTTTAATTTCAGTTATCACCTAGCTTTTAATCTCTCTTAAGAATTGTTATGGTAATTGGTAATGATTTACGCAGTATAATCTTTGGAAGATTGCGAGTGGTAAGGCGGGGGCGCATACTCAACCCACTGCCACAAGACGGCGGCATGAACAGAGGACACTATAATTCGAAAGAAAAACGCCGCTATATGTCCTGATAACTAATTTTAATTGTTTTAAAAAAATTAGCATGTAAGTTTTCTGTCTGGGCATGTAAAATTATCTCCAACATGCCCAGCCGGGCATATGCCATTTAATATATCTTTTGAGCCCTGATTTAGTCTAGTCTTTCGTAATATTCTTTCTCGCCTATAAATTTTATTTATTTGTTTTGGTCGGAAATAAATACACTGCTAGTGCTGAAATAATGAAACCTGGGGCTTCGCGGATTGTGGCGTCGTGAGCTGAATGTGCGACTGAGAGTATCGTGAACGGTGTATTGTATTTCAACTTGACCTTGTGAGTTGGGGGCCGATAAATGCTACGTATGCGGTATGCCGCATGCGATAGCCTCGATAATATGACACCACGTGAGGACCCGAGCTGTGCAGTCTTGTATAGTTTATTTATTATTGCCAGGGCGGCCGAAAAAATCGCCGAGACCCCCGCCTTCCCCCTCAACAAGACAAAATTTGTGATCCTAAGCGACAGCGTCTCAGCCATCCAATTTGTCTCTCAAGCAGCGAACCTCCATCCTAAATCGCTGCTTTTCAAAAACTCCCTTGTCGGCATCCGACAGCAAAACAAACTATTAGAGACTCAATGGATCCCCAGCCACTGCAAGATCATGGGGAATGAAAAGGCAGACTTCTTGGCCAAAAGTGCCACAAAAGCACCGCAACCACCAGCAGCGCCTCTCTCCTACCAAAATGTCAAAACTAAGATCAAGTCAACCACAAAAAGGATCTTCAGAAACACCACAGAAGAGACTTCACGACTAAAGAACTGGTGGACCGAGATCAAAAAAGGGCCAGACAAAGACTGGTCGAGGAAGACGGCCACCGCCCATTTCCGGCTTGTAACCGGTCACGACGTCTTGCAGCACCACCTGCACCGCTTCAACATTACCAACGAACCGGCCACCTGCAAACTTTGTAATTTAGAAGATCAAGACAGAGCGCATCTCTTCAGATGCGCCGCCCTCAAGAATGACATTGACTCCCTGCCCGATGACCTGAGCAGGATAGAAAAGGAGGCAGTCTTATATTGGATAGCAAGACAGAAGAATGGCTGAAGAGGCCAACTTTGCACAAGAAAAAAAAAAAATATAGTTTCTTGCAAAGTAACTGGACCCTATAGTTTCACTCACGATAAAGTCGCAAATGATTTTTTCTCATGCTCGTCAAAAAAACGTCATTATAAAAGTAATGATTACGTTAATATTTTTTAGTATGCCTATAAATCTAGTGTAGCCTACATATCACAAATGGAATGTTCAAATGTTGTATATTTAAAAATAAGATAAAAAAATACTTATAATTATTGTTGTTGATAACTTGATGCTGATTAAAATGTGTGTGTGCATTATTACAAACATTTAATCATAAACAAATCAGTTAATTCTTTTTCATATTATTAGAAGGTACATCCGTCTGTTATTTCTAAAATCGATTCCGGGAGTACAAAAAGAAAGCATGAGACGGACGATGAAGATGAAGACGAAGATGATCCCCCACCCCCAGTGAAACGACAGACTACACTCACTGAATTCCAAGCTGGCAAACCATGTACCCAGAGTCGGTTCGATACATTGCTAGTGAACTTCATTGTCAAAGGGTGTCATCCGTTTTCAATCGTTGAAAACAAAGATTTCTGCAAAATGATAAAAAGCATTGCTCCCACAAAAAGTATTATGTGCAGAAAGACACTAATGCAAAAAGTTGAAGATGAAGCTGCTAAAAAAATTGCAGCTCTGGAGGAAATAATTGCTAAGTTGGACTATGTTTCTACAACAGCAGATAGCTGGAAAACGTTTAACAGGTATTAAGTTATAATGCATTGTTTTATAATCCACTACCAAAACATTATTAATGTATATGTAGGTAGTAGTTTTAATTAAGAGTACACTGGATGCAATCGAACTAAAAAATATAGGGAAATACGAAATAGATTTGATTTGATTAGTTAGTGACTCATTGGACAAGAAATTATTAATAATATATAATACATATATTGCATCTATCTGATGTATAGGAGTTTCCTTGGCGCCACCATTCATTGGTTAGATCCGACTACACTTGATCGTAAAACCACGCTTCTCGCATGCCGTCGTGTAATTGGAAGCCAGACCTACGACGTCCTTGCAGGTCTCCTCAACAAAATAAACGTGGAGTTTGGCATACAGAATAAAATCATCTCCACGACAACTGATAAAAATTCCAATTTTGTAAAAGCGTTCAGGTACACAATATTATATACTAGGAAAACGCTAAAGTCCCGCCGCGTTGATGGATGAGCTTTTAAAAATGTTTAGTTTGCATGGGATATCTTTACTTTTGCAAGTTCTTTGTTTTGCTGCCTACGCATTGTAGCTGATTGTTGTCAAGTTTCTTTTGTTACCTGTCAATTGGTATTATTTTCCGTAAAAAACTTATATTAAAAGCTTTATTTCTATAGATTTTGGCTAACTTTTTCAACTTTTTCTTTTAAAAGGTACTACATCACCATAACCTTAATGTCCATGTATAATATGAACGTTGTAGCCCCACCCGTTTGGTCAGAATTAACCCAAATGTCACGAAAATATCGCACAAAAATCAAAAAAAATCGTAAAGTACGATATTCACGAGAAATATTTCATCTATTGTACCTAAAAACAATACACCTCTAAGTTCAGAGATTTCGAAGGTCCTGTCAAATTTTCATCAAGATCGGATATGCCGTTTGCCGGGAAGAGAGTTAAAAAAAAAAAAAAAAAAAAAAAACACCCGAGCTAAATTTTTTGGGGGTCAGTGAAATTGAAGTCTTCGCTTTGCTCATCCAAATATTTTATAGTCATATTATTTTTTAACAAAAATACACTTGGGCACGCAGCAAAGGTACAAACTACAATAAATCACATTTCATTTCAGGGTGTATGGCCAACCTGAGCTACAGGCCAATGCGATTGAGGAGCAAGACGAAGAATTCCAAGAACTTGGGCCAATTCTTGACGATATTCCTGATAACGACCAAATAGAGTTGCCAAGCCACGAGCGCTGTGCGGCGCACACTATGAATCTAATCGCAACAAAGGATGGGGAGAATGCATGCTCAGAATCCGCTGGGTACAGAAGAAATTACAGATCCACACTTGCCCTCTGTCAGGGAATTTGGAACAAACAAAGTAGCAGCTCCCTTCATGCTGACGTTGTTAAAGAGAAGTGCGGCATTTATTTTGTAACACCCAATGCTACAAGATGGAACTCTCTGCTAGACGCATTGGTCTGTCTTCAGAAACTACTGCAGAATAAGGAGGATGCACTACAACAGGTGTGCGATAAGTTGGGGTTGGCTCGCTTTCGCAGAGAGAACATCACATTTATCAACGAATATGTTAAGGTACCGTATTCAAATCATATCATTTTTTGGTTTTAAATAATATGTCTTGCTATTTTTAAATTAAATTCTACCAAATAAATAAAAAAAAGTGTGGCAATGTATAATTAAATAACAATAGAATAGAACCAACATTAATGATTAATAAATAATTTTGATTCAAGGTCATGAAACCGGTTGCATCAGCTCTTGACATGCTGCAATCTGAAAAAAACGCTTATATGGCTGTGCTGCTTCCCACCCTGTATTCACTACGTAGACGCCTTGTTAATTTGAAAGAGTCAAATAATCTTGATGTTTGTAAACCACTAGCTGGGGCTATCATTAATGGTCTGGACATACGTTTCGCCACACAGTGGTTCCGTAAAGACCTAGTGTTGGCATCTACTCTCCACCCAGACTTCCTATTTGCATGGATAATGGATGTGAGGAAGGAAGGAATAGCAAAGGAATGGCTTATGGAAGAAGTAAGGAGAGAATTACCTCCAATTGATCAAGACCGTGAAGCAGATGTTGGCCAAGGTTCAAATGAAAATGATGATTCGGATTCATTATTTGACTTCCGAAGTCCAACGATCCAGAACACTACTACAACGCCTGCAAGGAATGGTGAAGAGTTGGAGCGCTTTTTTTCATACCCACCAAAGGATTTGATGGGTCTAAATGCCTTCCCGATAATAAGGAAATTGTTTATAAAGTTTAATACTCCTAGATAAGATAAGATAAGATAATTTATTCACCATGGATTCATACATAATACAAATATAGGTTTCGTCAGGAGAGATAGAAAATAGTAATACACAGTAGACAGTAGACACACACATACGCACGATATATATACAATATATACAATAGTAGGCCTTCAAAATGAGTAAAAAATATAATGAGTTACAATGGTTGGTTACAAGCTCTTTATACTAATTTAACAAAATTAAAATATTTGGTAGGCCAGCACATGAATAAATGTCAATTTGAAAGAATACTGTTTAGGCCTTTATTTAAAGATAGAAATTAATACGAGGAGAAAACGCAAGCTTACTCGTCAGCGAGGTAGTCGTTAATGGAGTAAAAGCTATTGGTCACAAGGAAAGATTTCAAGTTGTGTTTGAAGGAGGACAGCGAGGGGGAGGTTTTGATGTAATTAGGGAGTTTATTGTAGAGGGTGGATGCAAGATATTCAGGGCCACGGGAAAAGAGAGTCAAGTTATGAGAGGACCGATGGATATGGAGACTGGCTCTAGTGTAATGAGAATGCACAGAGGTGTTCAGAGGGAACAGATTGCTGTGGGTACGGACAAATAATGCAGCTGTTTGGATTAGGGTACATGCTAGGGTAAGAATTCCCAGTTTCTTGAAGAGTTCTCTACACGAAAGCCTTCTTGATACACCTGCAATGATTCGGATGGCTCTCTTTTGAAGAATGAAGATTCGGTTAGCTGGGGGAGAAGCTCCCAGAAAAAGCAGACCATATGATAGGTGAGAATGGACGTGGGCAAAGTATACTAGCAGAAGGACGGGGGGATGTACTATTTGTTTGAGTTTGCGAATTGCGTAGCAACCCGATAATATTTTGTTGGCAACATGGTTAACATGTATGGACCAGTCAAGATTATCGTTAGCGCTAGGCCTAGGACTTTGGCGGTGTGGGTACGGGGATGGTAGTCGAGTCGAGACGGACAAGGGGGCTTAGTGGGGGGATCTTATGATGAGTGTGAAAGTAGAGATAAACAGTTTTTGAACGTGAGATGATGAGTTGATTGCCAAGGCAGTAGGATGACATGAGAGCAACTTGTTTTGTTAATTAAGGTGGAAAACTCAAGAAAAGGACAATGTTTAGGTAGGGTAAGGAGGTGGCTCGAGTCGTCAGCATATTGGATGAGAGTCCCCTCATCAAGGACAGCAGCTTGGTTATTGACATATATGATATATGCTAATGGTCCCAGAATAGAACCCTGGGGTACTCCACATGCTATGGGGAGAGGCTTAGATAGGGTTTTAGTGATGGATTGACCGTTAGATGACTGGAGCTCGACAACCTGGGTGCGATCGGATAGGAAAGAGGACATCCAGCTTAAAGCAGCACCACGGATACCGAGGGTTTCCAGCTTATCTTTGAGAATTGAGTGGTCAATAGTATCGAAGGCCTTGGTCATGTCATAGAACATTCCTACAGCATGGTCACCTTTGTCCATCGCAGAGTAGAGAGGGGAGAGAAAACTATAGATAGCGCTAGTGGTGGATTTATTTTTTAAGAAGCCATGCTGCTAGGGAGAGAATATTGTGATAGTTTAGAAACGATATCAGGCGATCATGCATGACATACTCAAATATTTTAGAAAAAGAGGAGAGAAGAGAGATAGGTCGATAATTGTTCATCTCTGACTTATGTCCTTTGTTTTTATAAATGGGGACTATTTTGGCTACTTTTAGTTTGGAGGGGAAGATACCGTCTGAAAGGGATGCATTGATGATGTAAGCAAGTGGGCCAGAGAGATAGTCGGTGCACTTAGATAAGAGAGAACCTGTACTTCATCTAGCCCATGGGAGTGTTTTAGAGCCAAGTTTCCTTGTTATCATTGCTACTTCTGCAGGGGTAGAGGGATAGAGAAAAATAGTAGGGATGATTCTAGATGGCAACGTACTACGAGGAGCTGGGTAATTATTGGGCACGTTAGGCTGGTTGTTATTGCTAGAATTGACAAAGAAGTTGTTAAACAGCTCGCTTTGTGATGATGGGTCAGAAATATCCTGCCCATTTACGGTAATCAACAAGTTTCGCTTGGGTTGAGTAGCTGTGGTCTGAGATTTAATCATAGACCAAGTTGCCTTAGAGGTGTTCCTAGCCGATGAAATTATGTTGTCATTGTAGTGGAGTTTTGCTTGTCGAATGTTTTTGGCGTGGGTTTTCTTCAGGTCTAGATAATGTTGTTTACGGATTGGGTTATTGGAAGACTTTAATTCTATATGAAGAGAACGCAAGGTCTGGGCTTCGGATCGTATGTCCTGTGAGATCCAGGGATTCACTTTAGTTTTTGTTAGAGGGTGGCTTTTAAGAGGAAATGCAGTGTTGAAGTGGTGAAGGAAAGTAGAGAGGAATCTCGAGAAGAGCTGGTCCGCATCTCCTGGAAGACACAATGACCGCCATGATTCTCTACTTAGAAGTGACTTAAAGTAGGCCGTGTTGTCCGGACTGAAAGAACGCTTCCAGACTTTTAATTTAGGGGGAGGGTGGAAACTAGAGAGGGAAAGATTAAGAGTGAGAAGGTGGTGGTCAGACAGACCAGGGTCAGTTGAGGTAGAGGAGAACAGTGCCGGGTTAACACTAGTGAAAATGTTGTCAATTAGGGAGCTACTCGAGATGGTGGTGCGTGTAGGAGTTACTATAGTTTCATGAATGTTAAAGGAATGTACTAGATCGAGAAGTTTAGCACGTGATGGAGATTGGGTTAGAAGGTCAACATTAAAATCGCCGCATAATACTATGTCAGCTTTAGGGAATTTCTTGGTAACATAAATAAGCACCTCATCAAGCTTAGTCAGGAAGGTATTTAAATCGCCTAGGGGTGATCGATACAGCGAGAGAATTACAAACTGCTGGTCTGAAAAGCTCCAGGAGCCCGCGACGCACTCAAAATCTTTTTCCATGCAGTAGGCTTTGATTTCAGAGATGGCAATTAGATTTACGTGGGGTTTGGCAAGTATGGCCACTCCACCATGGATAAACATAGAGCGACAGAAAATATCTACGTTGACGTAGTTAGAGATGGAGAAGGAATTAATTTCCTGAGGAGTTAGCCAGTGCTCGGAGAGGCAAAAAATGTCAGGAGAGAGGTGCTTTGTTAGAAGTTCAACTTCTTCAATTTTATTACGGATGGAGCATATGTTTGAGGAAAGCTATTTTAGAGGAAGAACTTTTAGAGCTTTGGGGGTGGGGGTGATTGGGGAGAAAAGAGGAGGGGGGGATTACTTTTAGGGGAGCGACGTTGGAAGAGGCACTAACGGAAAATTTGAGGGCTTCTGGGAAATAAGAATTTGTGAGTTAGGACGCCTGGACCGTGTGATGATGGGATCACGGGAAAAGTGGCAGGATGATGAGTCGGTATTAGTGACATTTCCCAGAATTATGCGTTGGTCAGTCCTTGGGGTTCCCGCAATTGCGGGCTGCAGCGGAGGCTCGGCTGCGAACTCCAACAGGGTGGGGTCTCCCAGGGCCACGTGCCTGGGTGGTTCCGTAGTTGCTGCAGGCTGCGACAGTGTCTCGGCTTCGGCCTCGGACAGGGTCAGGTCTACCAGGGCCTCGTGCCTGGGTGGTTCCGTAGTTGTTGCGGGCTGCGACGGTGTTTTGGCTTCGGTCTCGGACAGTGTCGGGTCTACCAGGGCCTCGTGCCTGGGTGGTTCCGTAGTCGCGGGCTGCGGTGATTGTTTGACTGTTGACTGCACCAGAAATTGGCTTCCTGGGGTATTGTACGGGGAAGTTCTTTGTTTAGCGGCCTTGAATACAAGTATCGGCGAGCAGACTAAGATATTGATATTAGAGCTGGAGAAACAGTCGGTGATTAGGTGGACTACTTTAGACCAGTGAAGACCGTCCAGGCCACATCCTATTTTGGGCATAGCCAAATGCTGGATATTGTAAAAATCACAAAATTTTCTTAGTGCTGTGAGGGATTGAAGTAGTGTTGTTAGAGTTGGTTTGTCGCGGGATAGGCGTTTCGTAATCAGGTTGCAGATGAGCCTGCCTTTCCGATGTACGTAGGCCACACCTCCTACATCAGCCTTCTGGGCCTTGAGGTAGTCGATCCCCCCGAATTTGTATTTGAAGTCTGCTGTCTGCTCAGTCTGCTGCCCGTCGAGTGCTGGAGTGGAAAGGGTGTTTAGCGCGGGGGGCCTTATTTTCTCTGAAAGACGGGGACGAATCAGTGACAAACATTTTGAAAGTGCGCTGAGAATCAAAATTCAAAATCTCATGACTTAAAGGCTCAAGTTAATTAAAACAAACGTCATTCTACTGGTTTTCATAATTCAATATTATCTGTCCGTTGTTATAAACAATCAGTCAATCATTATTCATCACTAACTCTTATGCATTCAATTCATTTATACTATGTTTACATGTTCTAGAAGTATTGAACATTAACAGGAGACTTTATAACCATTAGAAATACGTTAATTTAAAATGTGTAGCCCTAGTGTACGTATAACTAGGCCAGCAATTGTAATTAAAATAAAGCCACATTCTTCACTTTGAAACGTTGTTTTTTATTCATATCAATCAACAGGCTTGGGACTCACTTTGATAAATAAAAGTAATGATATATTTATTGACTCCTATCACATTTATTATTATTGAAATCAGTGATGGTATAAGGAACGTGAAAGGAACTAAGTTCCTTTTGAGGAACGTCTCAGTTCCTTTTTTTATAAAAGGAACTAGGAACGTCTTAGTTCCTTTTTAGGCAGAAGTAACTTAACTTTTCAAAGTTCCTTTTTTGGGGGAACTTGCCCAAGACTGGTCTACACGAAGCGAGCCCTACCGTTTTCATTGGCTGTGAGAGGCCGCCGTATCTGCTCTGACCCCAACGACCTCGCCAAGTATTGCGAATGCATTACTAACGCGTTTGTGGCTCGAGGCTACGACAAGACCACGATCCAACAACGCATAAATAGACCAGTCAAACAGACCACCTCTCCACCCAATGACATCATACCTCTGGTCACTCAGTGGCACCCAGGACTTCAGGCACTCAACAGCATTTTGAAGAGCAGCCTACATATACTGATGTCCTCTACCAAAACCCAGAACCTGGTCAAGACCCTGCCAAGAGTGACTTTCAGACGCCCCCCCAACATCGCGGACCTAGTCGTTAAGGGAGACTGCCGTGAAAAGGATGCGCAAACTAATGAACCAACTAGATCCTACCCTTGCCAAGGTGGCAATGGCTGCTTGACCTGCCAAATACACCAACCCTCCACCACCTTCAGTGCTCAGGCCACAGGCAGGACATACCCCATTCGGCAATATAACACTTACAAAACCAGCAATGTAGTATACCAGCTCAAGTGCAACCAGTGTCCTGCCGAGTATGTAGGCCTAACCAAGAACACGCTCAGGTCTCGCATGAATGGACACAGGCAAGACACAAAAAACCGGACAATGGACAAACCAGTGGCTCGTCACGCAGCATCCCACAACTTGGCCTTTAACAAGTGCTACACAACCAGATGTGGTTAAAGCACTACCTGCCAGCTGCAAGCCAGGGGAACTCAGAAGATGGGAGTTAGCACATCAGTGGATTACCCAATCCAGACTGCCACCTAACCTGAACATCCGCTAGGCTCCTCCCCTACCTGTCACAGCCACACCCACCTACAATGCCTTGTAAATTTGTCCATATTCTCTGACTTTGTTTATATTTTTAGCCACCTTTTTGTTTTTTGTTTTGTTTTTTGATTGTTGCAATCAGTGGCCATTTTCCTTTCTCTCTTGAGTGAACAAGACCTAGGACCTAACCGAATAGTGTTCTTTGCCGTTCTTGGTCTCATTACTTGGTCTTGTTCTTATTCTTGGTCTGATTCCTGGTCTTGTTACTAGATTGCTTCATGCATTTTATCTTTTGTTTATTTGTGCAATTTATCGGACGTATCGTAAACAGTCGCAATGTTCTAGTACTAAGAACAAGATCAGGTGTCCTTTTCCGATTCTTGTTCTCATTCCCAGATTTCGGCGAGTCTCGATCGTGCGCTCGACTATTCGGATGCTACTAGCTACGTCACGGATATCATGACGCGTAACGGTGACGTAAAACGAGAATAAGACCAGGGAATGAACGCGTTTTTGTCACTATTCGGATAGCTCCTAGTGTCGAAACGTCTCGTATTTTTCTGTTTTGTATATGTTTGTGTTGCTATTCTTCAATAAACTCAACAGCCACCATCACTTTTCAAAGGGAAGCTGTTGGATCCTATCTAACACCAGTGAATGTCAACACAAATATAAAATAAAGGCACAATTTAATATAATTAAGGAAATACAAAGAGTTAAAATTGTCCTTGGTTAATATTTCCATATTTTTATTCTTCAACTAACCTACTGTACTGCTGTACTACAGAATGACTCCACGCCACGTCGTCATACCTTACGTACCGTAGTCGGAAGAAAAGAATGCTTGCTTGCTTGCTTGCAATAAAATTCACATCTCGTCAATGTTGCATGTAAAGCTTACGTGATGTGAAATATGGTGACATTACCATCAGGAGGTATATTTTAAAAGCAGTGAAATTTAAATTTAAATATTTCATGAAATATTTCACAAAAATAAATTTCATGAAATTTTACAACACTGCTTCATGTAGGTGGAGGCCCTACTTCTCAATTGAGTAAATACAGTGCTAGAGTGAAAAACATGTCACCTCTATTAAATCCCCCCATTTTCCCAGGTTAATTTAAATCTATTATTGTTGTTACTACTACCATTACTTGAATCAATGGAATCTAAGGCCTGTAGCATTACTTCTAATTTTAGTCTATAACTTTGGTGGTATTCTTTATATTCTCGAACGTCATTTCTTTTCTATAAAATGCCTCTTCATACTGGATTACGGCCGATGTGTATTGGAAAGGGTATCCCTGACATACGGTATTTTTATACACTACACATAAAGTAGTGATGATATTGTAGTCTAAACTTTGGTTCAAATGTGCCAAATATTACCCAAGGGAAATCAGCTAGGAAAAATTCACTATAGGAGAAAATTTTGTTTGAGGGATGTGACAGTACCGTAGCCCTATAGGTCCACATGGTTCTACTGCAGGCCTATATGGAGCATTGATATTTACAAAGTTCTGCAAGAGAAGACACTGGCAGACACATTCAAATACTGATTGTTGTTAGCCATTATTCACTCATTGATGGCAACCGAGGTCGACATGGTTGGTTTGGGATTGGATACAATTTAATTTAAGTTTACCACTGCAAATAAGTTCTGTGACTGTATGGGTGTGAATGCATGTGCTGAACCTGGCTAGCTAGTAAACTAAAAAAATCCATAAATCAAGTTGCTTGGGATTCGTCTGTGTCAACGGTCACACTTGCCGGCCACTCATGTTGGAACCGGGAAAGACCTGGTTTTTATTACTGGAGTTAAATCAACTTGGGTTGAAGGAGGGTTACTCACTTGTGTTTTAATGTGCATACAAATACCGTCGTAAGGTAGTTGTTTGTAACTTTCACACCTGTAGCGTTGCTGGACACACGCCTTCTAAAAGATGTGTGGACTTG
Source organism: Sweltsa coloradensis (assembly GCA_024449915.1). Taxonomy (NCBI): domain Eukaryota; kingdom Metazoa; phylum Arthropoda; class Insecta; order Plecoptera; family Chloroperlidae; genus Sweltsa; species Sweltsa coloradensis. Next base: position 32,628 of record JAMZAV010005799.1, read on the forward strand.
ACTTGTTGTCGTTCACATGAATGCGCTTATCAACGTAGCTCGGAGTTTTTACGAGAGTTGAAATTCCAACTACCGTTGCAACTCAGTGCGTTTACAACACAAAAATTACCCGCGTTTTAGACCAACGCACGTAAAATGCTCGTAATAAAAACCAGGTCGTAGGTGGGGTGGTAAGTCTCAAGTCTTAAGTGGAGTCGAGAGAGCACAACAGTTAGTACCAACCTGCAGACTGGTGGTGGCCTCCAGGTGCAGCAACTGTCCGGTGATCTTGGTAGTGAACCCGTCTGGTAGGACCACCCAGGGTAGGGTCACCTCTAGGTAGGAGCCGGGGCCCACGTTGATGTGGACGGCGTTGGTCTCCTTGTTCTTGGAGAAGAGAATGTCGACTGTCGCCTCGTTGAGTGTGCTCAGGCGGATGTCGAAGCACTGAGCCAGGCGCTTCTCTCCGGGCTGTGGGGCCTTCGTTACCTGACAACACACAATCTCTATCACTTGGGGGCCTTAGATGTTGAAGCACTGAGGCATAAATCTCGCTTCTTATAATAGTGTTGATGGATGAGCGTCTGCGTGTGGCCGTCATTCAGACGTTCCAAAAATAGTAATAATGTGATTGTCAAGAGAAAAATGCTTTTGATTGTAGGCCTACTTAAATACATTGCACACCTATTATATCTAAGTTCATACATGGTGTTTTGATCAAAACGTGGTTGTGATACTATTTACGCGTATGTAGAGGGTGATAACATTAATAAGCATCAGCGCACAGACAATTTTTCCGTAGTTAGAAAATTTTCAAAATTACATTGTCGGACATTGAAAAATCAATGTTAAACTAGCCTTTTGTAAAGATCAACGTTATCAAACCTTGTGACTACTCAAAACGATGCAAAATTAATGATGCACAATGTCGTACATTTCGGCCAACGCGGCCTTGGTCACCGACCGTTAGAGCTTCTCAGAAATGTACGACATTGTGTATCTTGTTTTGTAAATATTTATGTTAACCAGCCAGTTTCACGCAGCTGCCCATCTCATTTAAGGTAAGCTGTTGGTCTCCTTTCTTCTTTCCCAAACCACAAACACTAACCTAGCCGATAGGCATTCTATCACAAACAACAAAATTAATGATGTTATGATTCAAAACTTGGGTCCCAGGGATCCTAAAATTGCTTATGAATATGATCACTGTAGGCCTACTAACTACCTGACAGTAATTAGTCATTCACTATGGACCTAATTATTGTTAGTAGATCCACCAAAATAAATTATGTTACTTTAAGTTTAAGTTTACCCGGGTACAAGCTGCATTATACATCTGAATGGATTGAACAGTACTGCAACGAATAGCTGTTGCCTTTGAACTGACCACCAAACATTAATTATAATGTCATTCGGTTAGGATTTGGTTGGTCGGGAAACACTCCCGTAGGTGTAATTGTTAATATTTACTACAATTCAGAAATTAAAAAAGTCTGCCCCCGTCCGTTTATAGTAGAAGCTTAGGCCTACGCTAATTAATTACTTGTAAGTTGTAGCCTGAGCTCCAAATTAAAGCTTAGATAGGAGACCAGTCATAATATAATATATATGTAATATTACCTTCAATGGTTGGAAGTCTGCGGGAAAGAAGAGGACTTGAAGAGATGTTCCCGTTGTCGATCTGCCCACGGACCGTAGCTGAAGTCAGTCCCCTTGCCGCACTGGGGGTATATAACAAAACCAAGTCAGGTTACCTCCATTCTTTCAAGTGCAAGAATACTGTCCCTTCCCTTTTGCAACAACATATAATTTATATACAACTGACTTGTTTTTTGGGGGAAAGGGGGGAAGGAGCTAAATACATACCTGCCAAGTTTTGAATTCCCAAATTCGTAAAAGTCCCCAAACAGACTTTTAAGGGGCAAACGAGGTGGCGCGGGCAACCGGGGGGTCTGGGGGGCGAGCCCCCCAGCAAAGTCGGGAGGGGGGGTACGGGGGGGCTTGCCCCCCGGATTTTTTTTTACAACCTTGGTGCAATTTCGTGCGTTTTAGTGAGTTTTAGGGACACTTTAATCATTCTTTTTTTCTCGGCATGTTCGATGGAGGGGGTAGGGTGGGGGGCCCGTGAGGGGGAGGGGGTTGCACATACCAAGGAAGGCAAGAAACGTGAAATTCACACGGCGCGCCAGTTTTCAATATAAAATAACGATTTTTTGTAAAAAAAAAAAAAAAAAAAAAAAAAAAAAAAATTGAAAATTTTTGAAAATTGAAAAATTCGTAAAATTGACAGGGCAATCGTAAAATCGTAAATGACTACCGTTTTTCGTAAATTTTACGAATAATTCGTAAAACTTGGCAGGTATGTAAATAGTTTACAGTAGGCCTGCCTTAAAATTAACATTGCATATATATTTAAATTCATTTTTAATAGAATCTTATAAACTCTCATACAATACCTAAGCCTACATCAGTAAAGTTAGAACATTCAAGTGAAATACAATAATTAACAAGCTAAATTATCGAATGTAGGCCTACTGGAGAAGATAGAAAATTATGATGATTACTTTCTCAGAGCCTTAAAATTACATTAAAACTTTAATTTATTTCATTTTCAGTTATATATAGCCTAACTGAGTGGGTAGACTTACAAATTTATTTATTGATTCTGCTAACATTCTCCCCGTCTCCTCAGCCACATTTTCCATAGTTCTAAACCAAACCAATAATTAATATTGATAGAATGAAAAAATGTTGTTTTGTAACTAGAGCCTATCTTTTTCATATGCCACTAATAATTTGCAAAAGAGAAAATTGAATATTTAACTGTTTTCAAGGGACAATAGGCACCCGCACACAAACAATTTTCTTGTGTATAGGCCTATTGTCTTCACAATAAACAAGTGTCTTTCGAAAAGTCTCCCCTAAATGGAATTTCTCATCTTGCACGCTGACTGAGCAAAAGCGTTGACTGCTTCTTACCTTGATGTCAATGCCCCAGATGGGCGGGGCGGACTCAACGATATCTCCGTTGGCCAGCTGTAACATCTCTGGTTCTTCGGGCACCACCCCCGCCTCCTCCATGTAATAGTAGAGCTCGATGTTGTTGGACGAGAGGACGACGAAACCCTCCCCCATGAAACGCGGGGGTTCATCCACCATCCCGGTGTACTTGGGACTCGGGGCCAGGATCACCTGACAACGGTAGAACCACATTAGTAGCCAGTAGATTGGTACATAGTACAAATATGGGCATCGTCAGGTTTGGTATACAATATAAACAACCAACCAAGAATAAATGAATAAGTGGACAAATATACAATTGATTGGCAGGTTTGTACATTATTAATACAAAAACAATGCAAAATATGTAAAATAATAATAATAATAATAATAATTCAATTTTATTTAAAATATTTTTTCAAAGACAAATACACGATTAAAAACAATAAAAACAATCATAATTACAATAATCATGATTAGAAGATCAGCTTGAGGTTCTGAACATAGTTTGATGTAGTCATCGAACTAAGATGGTCAGGTTTCTTGTCCTGAAACTGAATCTTCACAGGAATCTTGCACTCCGTCGAATGGTTGTGATTTTAGAACTTGACGGAGAATGGGATCACTTGGTTGGGTTTTTGCAGTAGGAGAGCCTGAATGTGGTCCGAGAGAATGTGGCGCAGTTCTGGGTAAAAAAATCATGTTTCTCGTAGTCATACTCGCAAGGAGTGTCTTCCTCATAAATCTCTGCATACTCCGGGTTGTATTGGAAGGCAGTGAAGAACTTGACGGAGAATGGGATCACTTGGTTGGGTTTTTGCAGCAGGAGAGCCTGGATGTTTACGTGCGAGATGGTGCTGCACCACAGAACCGTGATAGATGTCCTTGTCTTGACGATGTAAAATATTTGTTCACAGGGAAGGTAGTTAACTCTCCCGATACAGAGGTAGTAGAGTACTCATTTCGTCTCTCTTCGATCGTGGCGAAATGTCTGTCAACGCAACTGATAATCTTGACACTACACTAATGTTCCCGTTGATTGTTGCTTGTGCTGACGAGCGAACCTGAAAGTATTGCTGGTCTTTACCAGCATGTTTCACGCTGATTGTAACTTTCCCGCACTCCTCCTTTGTGTCCGTATTTTCAATTATCAACTCCTCGTAAAACGCGATCTCATCATAGATCTCGTCATCAATGTAAAATTTGTATCTTTGAGACAGTTCATCGTGTGGAAAGTGTTTTGCAATTATAGCCAATCGCTTTGATTTGTGGGGCTTACTGAAATCTTTTGCCATGATAATGATATTCAGAATACCTCATTCCCCACCCGTGGTTTTATCACCTTGAATGGTGTGATGACGCTATGTTGAGCGTATTCGCCACCGACGGACTGTCGTGAAGCGCTGCCACTGGCACTTCTAAGCAAATATCGCCTTGTACGCCCTACCGGTACATTAACAGATCATTTTACTATCTTTCTAATCTGAATATTGTCTTATGCCGGACATGTGTTCCACATATATATTTCGAGACCACTTGATAGTTTCGCTGACCATTTTCTTCCTCATTGATGTAGCACATCTCTTACTAATACCTAAGGCGCGCAATACTCGTTCATTTTCTTGGTCCCATCCTCCAAGACTACCGACTATAAAGGCATCCACTGTGGTAGAGTATCCTTCTGATTCAAATACCTTAGCAGTCTCCCGGTATTTTTCCTCCTTACGTAGTCTTGCTAAAATGAACGCATCTGCGCCATTTTCAAATGGACAAGCAACATCTATGATTCTCACAGTTTTTAAAGTATCATCTTTGATAATGATATCAGGCCGTAATAATAATAATAATAATAATAATAATAATAATAATAATAATAATAATAATAATAAAAATAATACTTGTGATTTTATATAATTGTGTAAAAATTAATTATGAAGTCATCTATTATATTCATAGCACTTTTCCATTTCTAATTGATTATAGAAAATAATTAATTAATTTAAAGCATAATTAATTTAAGTCAAAATTTCCTTGACCTGCAGCCATATATGTCATTACATCTTTAGGCCTACAACTTGGCATACTTCCTATCGAAGGACATCTGTATGCCCCCAACATATCATATTTTCAGTTTTTAATATTTATCATAGATCAATAAAAAAATGCGTAGTTATTTGGGTGTTTTTGACCATTTTGACAATTTATTTATTGTTTATTTTCTATAGGTAATCAATTAGAAATGGAAAAGTGCTATGAATATAATAGATGACTTCATAATTAATTTTTACATAATTATATAAAATCACAAGTAGATGCGACTAAAATTGGTTGAGAAATTTGAAAGCGCGTAAAATGAGCATGCCAGCCTCCTCTTAACAATTAAATCATTTCTTCTTCTCTCATATCCTACTGTCGAGAATTTCCTTTCTTGTTTAGAGTTTGTGGTTTGGGAAAGAAGAAAGGAGACCAACAGCTTACCTTAAATGAGATGACTCAGAGAACACTCATGCAAACTAACATCATTTGTAAAAGTCTCTCTGATGGCCCGCCCTCACCTTCTGACACCAATCTCAGAAACGATCGCCAAGGCCTCAGCTACCTTGTCGAGGAACGCAACCAAACATCTACACAAAATCTCAAAGTTTACCAGGGACTACTTTGACGCCAAGATCACGCTCCCGACGGACCTAGCCGGCAAGCCACAGACCCCCCAGCCCCCACCATTGATAGGCCGTGAACCGTGCCTGGCGGACATTTTAGGCCTAGCCAAACCCGCTCCCACAGTTCCCACCCTGCCTCGGCCCACAGTATGCACCACACCTGGTGAACAGCCAGAGCCAGGGACACCAGCTGACCACACCCAAGATCTGTCAGTAGGCCTACTCAACCTCTCTGACCATGAACTCACGCGACACGAAGCAGAAGTCCTCTCCAAGGGCCTAACTTTCGCGCCGACACCCGAATTTGACCACTTTGCTCTGGTTAAAGACACTTTAGCCTTTGCCAGAACCCTAAGACTTAAACACTTCTTTAGTCAACACCCTTTTGTGCCGGACCCTGAGAAAGCCCTCGACCCAGCACTTGTAAAGTTCAAGCAAAAGTCGAACTGGAACCCAGGAGTTCTGCCACCAGAACACCCCATTGAACAGTACATCTCATATGTTACCAGTGCCATAGCCTCACCTGATCTCGTAAAAAGCCTACCCACCACCTGCAACATCACACCCCTTCAACGCAAGGCCTTGACCACTCTCAGAAACAATCAGGATATCATTATCTTGCCGCCGACAAGGGCTCGAAGATTGTTTTACAGAATACCAAGGCCTACATCGAAGAGGCTAACAGACACTCGATGACAGGGACACTTACAAGGCCCTACAGGTTGACCCGACTGACAAACACCTACAGAAAATCAAAGAGTTTGTGAACAGTCGAGGGAAGGCCCAGAACTTAAGTGAGGCTACGATTGCCCACCTGACCCCTCAGGAACCAAGGACACCGACCTTCTACATGCTACCAAAAATTCACAAACCCAACAATCCAGGACGTCCGATTGTTTGCCAGTTTTAACTCGCCCACGGAGCGCATATCAGCTTTTGTTGACCGAAACCTACAGCCCCTGGTGACAGGCTTAGAGTCGCACATCAAGGACACGTACGACTTCCTCGAAAAAAAAAAAAAAAAAAAAAAAAAAAAAAAAAAATCAAAAGCCTAGCCATGCCTCTTCCAGCCAATGCCCTTATGGCCACCATAGATGTCACATCCCTCTACACCAACATCCCCACCACGCAAGGACTCTCAGCATTAGAACATTACCTCAACCACAGACCCCCCAACACCAAACCCGACACTCCCTTCCTAGTAGGACTAGCACAGCTAGTCCTATCAATGAATAACTTTAGCTTCATGGACCGACACTACCTGCAAACCAGGGGAACGGCCATGGGCACACGGATGGCCCCGTCCTACGCTAATCTATTCATGGGCAAGGTCGAGACTGATTTTCTCAAAACCCAGACACTACTCCCACTCTGTTGGTTCCGCTTCATCGACGACATTTATGCTATATGGACCCATGGTGAAGAATCATTCGCCATCTTCCTAGAGGAACTCAACACCTTCTCCTCTTTACGCTTCACATGGGAAATCTCTAAGCACCACGTCAACTTTCTGGACGTTGACATCGAGCTCCGCAACGGACATCTCGAAACCAGCGTCCATTTCAAGCCGACCAACAGCCAGCAATATCTACACTATGACAGCTGCCACCCCAACTATACCAAACAAGCACTACCCCACTCACTAGCCACACGAGGACGGAGGATCTGCTCGAACGAAGAGGACCTAGCAAAGTATTGCCACCGCATTGCGAATGCCTTTGTTGCCCGGGGATACCCTCGCCATAAGGTCCTAGATCGGATTCACCGTCCCAGTGTACAGCGTACTCCGCCCAGCAACGAAATCATCCCGCTTGTCACCAAGTGGCACCCAGGCCTACAGGTACTCAACGGGATCTTAAAACGAGGAGCACATATTCTTCAAGCATCGGCCCTCACCAACGACTTGGCCCTGAACATGCCTCGCGTGTACTTCCGACGGCCACCCAACATCAGTGACCACATCGTTAGGCACACCCCCGTCAGGAAGACCGACAAGCTCCCCCACCCCCCAAGGTTCTCACCCTTGCAAGAGACCCCGTTTTTAAAACCTGCCAAATTCACCCCCCCACTTCAACATTTACTGCTCGAGCGACTGGAATAACATACCCCATAAGGCAACACAACAACTGCACCACAACCAACCTGATCTACCAACTACAGTGCCAGCTATGCCCAGCCGAGTACATAGGCCTAACCACCAATTCCCTGAGCACCAGGATGAACGGGCATAGGCAGGACACTGTCAGGAAACTTGAACTAAAACCGGTGGCACAACATGCAGGAACCCACAACAGGGACTTCAATGACTGCTACACAACGAGGGTTGTTAAGTCATTACCCCCATCCTGCAACGAGGAACACTTAAGGCAATGGGAATTAGCGCACCAAATAGTCACCAGCTCGCGCAAAAAACCTAACCTCAATCTAAGATAGGCCTAGGCCCTCCCTCTTAGACCACCTGACTCCTCCCACATGTTGCACACCGCCACCTTCACCCACCCTCACCCCCAACAGCGCCTTGTAATATATTGTAAATATTTTTAAATTTAGTTCTTCTCTAACGGTCGGTGACCAAGGCCGCGTTGGCCGAAACGTACGACATTGTGTATCTTGTAAATATTTATGTTAACCAGCCAGTTTCACGCAGCTGCCCATCTCATTTAAGGTAAGCTGTTGGTCTCCTTTCTTCTTTCCCAAACCACAACACTAACCTAGCCGATAGGCATTCTATCACAAACAACACTTTCTTGTTTAGAATGTTTTCCAATAGAGACAGGCCTCCTTTTCCTCACAGTTCATGCCAGGTGGAAGACTTGAACATCACATCAGACACCTCTCTACCTACCAACTCTTTTCTTTGCTCCCACAGAGAGAGTGCCCTTCTAGCCAGCACTAATGGCTCACTAGCCAGTAGGGTTGATAATCAATAATCAAAATAAATTGTCATTTGATTCACATAAGATTGATAGATGATTTATTTTAGTTGTTTGGTCCAAATTAAAAAGTATATGAAATTGTCCATCATTGAATCGTGAAGTTCTATTATTTTTTAAACTTTGGAAAGGAAGAAATAGGCCTCCTTAGTATAGGCAGAGTGACAAAATGGATTAAAAATATACTATCGACAATGAGCACTTAATCCTACTAAGTAATCAGCAAGGATGATACGAGGGGAAAGAAGGGCATTCAACCTCGTGTCTCTTGGTTCCATACGCACCCCAGCTGTACGAGCCAACGTTGACGGAGTAACAGACTGTCGTACAAACCTTGAAGTTCTCCGCTTTGCACTTGACGAAGTGCATGAAGTAGTCCAGCCGCAAGGCTGCTGGTTTCGTGGAGTAAACAAAGTGCGCCTCTTCGACGGTGATGGAGAGAGTGGTCGGGACGAGACGATTACCAAACACCACACGGCCCGGAGAACAAGAATGTGACTTGGTCAACTAGACTGCTTAGATGTGAGTAGTACAACAATAAAACTGTGATAATAGTGTGGTTGTCCAAGCCAATTTGTGGTGTGATTTTACTACATTTTAGTAAGGTTCTAGTTAGGGGTAGAAGCCACAATA
>JAMZAV010005800.1:0-38314 GCA_024449915.1 Sweltsa coloradensis
GTATTCGGTCCCATCTAGTCTTCCTACAATGCTTCTCAAAAACTTCATATCTACAGCCTGCACAAGGCTCTCATCCACTGTTGTCATATTCCAAGTCTCTGCTGCATATATGTCAGTATTGGAACAAAGTAGGCCTAGGTCTGGTAGATGGTAACCTTGCACTTCTTTGGTACTTCTCTGTTCCATATGAGATCTCGGATAGATTGGAATAACTCCACAGCTTGCTGCGTCCTTCTTCCTATCTCTGGTTGAATCCTTCCATCGCATGCTACTATACTCCCTCCCCCCCATGTACTTAAAATTCACCACTTGCTTTAAAATCTGTCCTAGTAGAATCCTGACAATCTTCGCTTTATCTCGTGTCATCAGCATTGTTTCACTCTTGCTTGCCACTTCCAAACACCAGTCCATATTCTCCTGCCACCACACTCCACACATCAACTTGAAAGTGTACCTCCTCTTCATCCTCTCCCCACACCAAAAGATCGTCTGCAAATAACATTATTTTCATACATTCTTCTCCGATTCTCTCGGCAACTTTCCTAGTGATTTCGTCCATGACAATAATGAACAATAGTAGTGACAGTACACTTCGTTGTTTTAACCCACTCCTAATGTCAAACCATGTCAAACCAATTGTAATTAATAGGCCCTAAGTACCGTACTGATTTATAAATCCATTCCTGATTAAAAACATTAATCACTGATTAATATCACTGACAAACTGGGCCTTACTACAAAATGAAAAATAATTGAAAACCAACCAACCAATTTCACATTTCCAGATGAATTCATTGCAGTGCAAACCATATCTTCCAGGCAATTCTTATCCCCGGGCCTAAATTTGGCCTGCGACATCAAGGTTGTGTTCACGAACATGGTTCATCAGACGTGGCCAGAAATAACTAAAGTAAGTACCAGGGTACCCAGGGTATCTAAGTTTTGACCTACCTGCACTGCAATCATGTAACTTGCTTTCGATAATTTTCGGTTGAGAACGCGAGCGTTGTCGATGAAAATCGTTCGAAGCGATCATGTAGGCTTAGGAGGCCTAACTTGTTTTCGATTGAAATTGTTGTCTGCGTTATCACCCGCCTCAGACCTAGGTGATAACGCGAACGATGTGAATCTTTCAGCACACTTTTCCATGCAAATATGCATACAATATTTATTTAATTTGTTATTATTAGGCCTGGGCCTAATGAATTCAGTTTTTAAGTTATAATATTGTAGGGCAGGGTTGCCACCAAGTCAATTTTTTTATCCTTGAAAGATACTTAAAAAATCCTGAGAAATCCTTGAAAACAGTTAGGCCCTATTCAGCATTAGCGTATTATAACCGCGAAGGAATGTTACAAATTTTCAGGTTTCATACCAAAATATGTTATGCCAGCCTGATTTTCGAGAATCTAGTCAAAATTACGTGCAGACAAACGCATAAGAATCAGAATTTTCTTCCAATGTATTTTAACGTTTTACTTTTAGGCCTACTCACCATAACTACCACTTGCGGTAAATGTTAGGCCTATGCAGTCACTTATGTTTATTTTTACTAGTACGGTACCTGATTTTTTTTACTGTCTACATTGCTTTTTTGTCTGAATTTAAAAAATGTATGTATTAATCTAATGCATTTTTTAAAGACAGTAGAAAATCCTAAGATTTTGACCAAAATCCTGTTATCCTTGAGACACTAAAAATCCTGAGAAAAGGATAAAATCCTTGAAAGTGGCAACTCTGTTGTAGGGCCTAATTGGACTTAGGCTAGGCCTATATTCAGGGGTTGAAAAATATTTCAAAATGTAGGAGCCAGGGGAACAAAGTTAGGAGCCAGGGATGTTGGGTGGGAAAACCGGGGTCTGGTGCAAAGCCCCAGCCGCCGGAGGCAAATTCGCCGAAGGCGAAACATTTTTGCATACACAATTGATAGTAAGTGCCCGTAAAATGGGTTTGGAGGATTTATTATCCACTGTTATAGAGTGTACAGATAAGCATTATCAGCTGGGATAAATGGCTTCTTATAGATTTAATCTGTTTTTTACCATAGATATTAAAAATCTATAGTAGGCTAGATCCCCAGTCTTGGTCCACTTCCAATTACAGTTTGCATGCTAAGCATAAATGGGAGAAATTTGTAGCCCAAATATTTTTCATGATGGCTGTCAGGTTGACAGGTGAGCATATTAGCCATTAACACCAAATGATTACTAAATTCCCTTATGCAATAACTTCTTATTGTTTCTGCAGACCTGGGTAAATTACTTTTTAAAAGTAATGAAATTACTTTACTCATTACCTCAGCCCAAAATGTAACTAAATTACTATTTAGTTACTTTTCCAAGAAAGTAATGAAATTACGTTACTTTTTATAAAAAAAAAGTAGTGAAATTACTTTCAAAAATTACTTTATAATTTAAAATGTATCTGACGAGCGAACGAGTATGACGCAAGTGCTTTGTCTACCGATGGCGGGTCTCAGACAGGGTGTTATCCACGCCCACACTTTAAAACCAGCGGAGGCCTATCACAGAGATATTGTAGATATCGACGTGTATAGTAAATTATTGATTACGCGGCTGACATCTATCGGCGAAATGTTGTAACTACACTACAAGTGTAACAATTCGACTATCGATTTATTTGACACAGACTTGAATGTTTGATGTCAAGTAGATAATTACGTCGTCAACGGCGCTCGTCATAGGCGGAAGTACCAAAAGTAAACATGGCTAGGTTCTGAAATAAAAACTCGGGACTAGAAATCTCTCGATCAGTCCTACGAAATGTCGGAAATGCTGCATGCACATGCACATTGTTCAAGCGGGCGATACGTAGAAAGGCAGCAGGCGCACTGGCCCAGTGACTGATTTTGATACACAAAGGCGCGGGCCGCGCGGCAAAAGTAACGCGTTACTAATGCCAAATTACAATGATAAAAGTAGTGAAATTACTCTTCCGTTACTTTGAGAAAATTGTAATTAAATTACTGGCTCGTTACTGAAAAAAGTAATTTCGTTACAGTAACGCGTTACTTCCGTTACGTTACTACCCAGGTCTGTGTTTCTGTTTGTGCTTTCCCATGCTGCACAAGCTAAAACCATATCAAACAATCCAGTAAAATACTTTATTGCATTAAAAAGCATCAATTTAATCGCCAAATCACCATTTTGAAGTGGTTAGATTGACGCTTCAATTTGTTACGCCTGTGCGGAGGTTTTGGAGACTGCGGATCTAGCCTACTATAGGTGTTTAATATTTATGGTTTTTACCCATCCAAAGAGTACATAAATACAAGGGTCGGCATCCAAATATTCTAGCGTATTGCCAACCCAGGAAGGAACAATAAATTATAGGCTAATACAAGCCAAAATCTAAGTTACTAGGCCTGCAGCGGACAGCCCAAAACGGGCACATTTGCCCTACTTATCTTTTACATGTTTGCTATGACTATGAATATGTCGTGAAGTTTTTGTATTAAAATATCAATGATCAATTGATTTGCTTGGCTCAAAATCCTTCAGTGATGGCCCATTCATGTTTATCACTAGGAAAACGCTTAAGTCCCGCCGCGTTGTTGGATGAGCGTAATTGGTGCATTGAGCTGCCATGTGTTATGCTGATTTTCTGTTGTTCTGTGAAAAAAATCATTACTAAGTTAAAGATTTTTTTTAAATTAAATTAAATTAAATAAAAAATTAACTTAAATTTTAATTTTTTTTAATTAATCAAAATTTTAAAAAAGGAAAAAATCGTAATATTGAAATTTTCTTAAGAAATAATTATTCGATTGCGCACAAATTTCACACGAATACCTAAATTCATAAAATTAAGGTTCTGTGAAAAACTCATTAAAATCGGATAAAGCATGTAGGCCCTAGGTGTTATAAACTGAAGAAATTTTTTAAAAATCGTAAAAAATCGTAAAATTGCGATTTTAATGAGAAATAATTTTTCGATTGCGCTCAAAAACGTGGCAGCTCTTGGTTCAGAGATTTTGAAGGCCTCCATAAAATTTCATCGCAATTGGAGTATCGGTTTAGCCGGAATCGTACTAACAGACACACAATAATACAGAAAAAAAGAGAAAAAAACAAAAACATTCTGGATTTTTTTCTCCAGTGTAGTGAAATGGAATCTTTGCTACGCTCATCCAATCATTAAGTTATACAAACTTGTTGATTCCATCCTGTTTCTAAATTTATTTTTAATGACATTCATGAGAGAAAACCCTCGCTCGCAAGATGCTGTTGATACCTGTAGGCAAAACTGCTACGATACTCAACAGCTGACTGAGTAGAGGGAAGCGATTTGACATTGTTATTGATCTTTCGATTAGGTCTGAAAGTTTTAAGCCTTGACCAACAACCTTAAATTCATACCACTCCCCTAAAATGGTATTGCTAAAGTCTTCTTGTGTGCTTGAATTTGCAATGTGTAACTGTGACTTAAAATGTTTGGCTAAACATGTGATTTTGGTATCACCAAACTGTATTAAGTCTTGACCAGTAGGCCAAACCATAGTATCGAATACAGATGTGGCCTGTTTGATCCCATGTTCATCTGAAAATCTTTCTCTTAAATATTTTACACCATCAGTCAAGAGGTACCGTCTTATCACTTTCAAATGCCTTTGTTTCATTGGGAGTCATCGTGAGATGCATACCCTGGAAAACGCCATTTAATGTTGTGTTAGAAAGTACCATTTGCTCATTTGTACCTTTACCTTGGTCGAGTATTTCTAATTTATGAATTGCTTTTTTGACGTGAAGGTCAACTAGGCTCAAAAGCTGATCTTCTTTTTGAAATAAAAGGGAAAGTGAATTGAAATTTTGGAGGTAATCTTGTAGAAAGTGAATGGTAAGTACGAAACGCAAGTTTTTCATTTCCTTTAAGAGACCTTTGGCCGTAGCTGCATTGTCCCCTCGACCATTGGAAAGATCTTCTAAATGCGTGACAACACTGGAGAGTAGTTTTTTGTTAATGCTGCTAGTGCAGACACTTTACTTGCAACCCAACGTACAGAGTGCAGGTACTGGAACTTTGATATCTCGCAACCTAGAATGTTTGCAACTACTTTTAACTGGTTCATTCTTTTTGCAGAGTATTGATAAAATGTGTAAAGTTTTTTTAAAACTCTGTCAACCTTTTCAATGTAGGGGGCATTTTTTACTGAGCTTAGAACAGTTAGATTTAGTCTATGGGTAGGGCAACACAGTGAGTACTCACTAAATGGTTGCAACTAAGCCATTGTCTTTGCCCAGCATTGATGCAGCACCTTGTCTTTGCCCAGCATTGATGCAGCACCATCAGTTCCGATACCCACTAAACATTGACCAGTTAACCATTTGTGTAGCCCGGCTGCATGCAAAACTTCGGTCATTTTTTTTAAATACCCATCAGCTGTCCCACTTTCCAATGGGATTATGCTTAGAAATGTTTCATTTACTTTTTTGTTTTTAATGTAACGCACGTATGTAATATCAGATCTTCCTCACCAGCAACATCTGTTGATGCATCCAACAATAAACTAACATACATACAATCGTTTAGTTCTTGTATGAGCGTGGTCTTGATTACTTTCAAAATATTTGATATAATATCTTTGCATGAATTATTATTGCTATATTCATCCAAAACATTTATATCAAATTTATTGATTAGAACCAACAGTTCTTTTAAGTCGGTGAAAGGTTTATTGTTTTTAGCTATATAATAGGCTGAGTTAAACACGGTTTTCATGTGGTCAAAAAACCGTTCGTCCATTTTTTTAAGACACTTTGCCATGGGTGTAGATTGTGGGTTTACCTGGGCTTTATGAACTTCACCACACTTTAAGTGCTGCTTAGATGCACCATGTTTTTTGAAAGTCTCAAGTTTAAAGGGGGCAGTAAAACCTTCTACCACTTTTGAAGAAAGGTCACTTTGAGGGTCCGAAGCACATATCTGGCATATCACAATGCCAGTATCCTTTGAGAATATAAGCCAGTTCATGTTTGGTAGGCCTAGCCATGATTCTTGGAAAGATCAGTTAGACTTGGGTTTAATGATCAAATTAGGCCTAGCATCAGGTAGGCCTATGCTTACACTTGGCCTGTTGTCATCTTCCACCATAACAGTACTAGGTCCAAGCCTAGGCCCCAGCAATGAGGAGGTAGTAGGCCTAGTTAAACTGCAATCTATTGGTGCACGTGCACCAATAGCTAGGCCTAGGCCTACATTGCCCTCAAATACTTCATGAACAGCAGCAAGCCTAGGCCTATGCATAATAGATGACGTGGACTGGCATTGATTAGTGTCTTCATGTTCTATGGTCACATCAGGGTTATCTAAATCCTCTTTTTCCTCAGTTGTTCTTGGAATTTCAATTTGAGGTTGTACAAAAAATGATGTTAATTTCGATTGCTTAGCATCTCCATTGTTAGCGTTTTGTCCACGTTTCATTATCGCTACGGTAAGTTTATTTCATGACACGATTGGAACGAAAACCGTCTAGGCTACTTCAGCACGGCATGACAATGACGGGCGAAAGTCGAAGTTCGCGGCTACGGCGTCGTTACGCATGCGCGCAGAGTAACACAGTACTACCAATTGTACCACTTGCTCATTATGACTAGTGTAGAGTGTCTCGCGATTGTGAAGGTCAGAAACGTAATGCAGTTTAAAAATGGAAATCAACTAATGTACCGATTATTATAAATAGCTGATAATTATTATACGAATTTGCGTGAGCTAAAAGTGCATCCATCGTATTTGGTGTTCGCAAACTAAGGAGTTGGCATCCGTGCAGCCCAAGGTATGTGCGCCTGCCAATTGGCCCGTTGGCCCTCCAATCACAGCAGTCAACTCAGCCACCCATCAGCTGATTTTGAGGGATCTATTTCCAGGTCGAAGATTTTCGGGGCGAGAACATTTTTTTACTCGCACTTTCGTATTTTGCGATCGTGGAAATGATAATAAGCTGAAAAGCCTTGAGTTAATACTTAAGATAAATAAATAAATTTGTCAAATAATTGTAACAAATACCAGAGGAGTTAGTAAAGGGCTAGGCATATGTGGGTGGAAGGAGCATAGCGGCAAAAGTGAGCCTCAAGTTTAATTTTTTGTTGACATTTAGTTAGTCGCCAGGGCCTAAATTCTAGGCGCCGTGGCGACCTGGCGCCTGGTATTTTTCAACCCCTGCCTATATTTATTATGTAATATTAGCAATGACACATGTCACTTATTACAAAGTAGTTGATGATTTAATGGCTTTTTATTGCGGCCTAGTAGGGCTGTGCAAACTGCAAATTAGTGAAACTGCCTCCCTGGGTACCCGTCGATCTTACGGTTGGGTAGGCCTACCTACCCAAAATTACAAATTTAAAAAAAATTTAAATTTTTTTTACGACCTTTCAAAAAAAGTTTTTGTGAATTATTTACTATAGGCCTATATTGACAGGTCGTCACTTTAAACACGACACGTTCTCATGAACGTTAACATGTCGACGGTCTCGGGCGCCAGAGATGCTCGTTCCTAATGTCCAATTGTTAAAAATGCACTTTCAGAAGGAACTGATATTGCTGGAATGCATGAATATCTCCACCAGTCTCCCTATGGTGCCATTTAAAGTTTCACTTATTCAGGTAACCCGAATACGAGAGGAGCTGAAACCGTATCCTTATTTTACTATTCGATGTGGTCACTAAATTAAACATATTTTTATTTCAGAATGTGGTCATCCCCTCTTCTTGTGCAGCAGCAGCAGCAACAGCAACAACAACAGCAACAACAGCAGCTGCAGTCCAATGCAAATCTTCGGACGTTAGGAATGACATCGGCCATTAGCCTTGCAGGCCCAAAGTCTCTCGACATTACGCGCACAGCTGAACTTAAGGAAGCACTTATACCCTACAATGTCTTTGAATCAGAACTGGAGCTCAACCACAGGTAAATTTTAGAGTGAAATGGTCATGACTTGTGAACCAAGTTGAAAAATTACAGTTAAACACAGTTTTGCCCATAGTTTACACTTCTGTGTAGGCCTATAGTTATTTTTAGAGATAGGGCCTATTCAACAATATTTTTTTCGGTATCGATATCAGCCCAATTTTGCCGATATCGTATCGCGATATTAAAATTTCAAAAGTAATATCGATATTGCGATATCAAATGTTTTTACCGCGAAAATGACGATTTTTCATACGAGATACCGTAAATGCTAGTCTTGTGTGCTTGATATTGATGGGATATAGTTAAGTCATCGAGATTTTCAAGTGAATCTACTTGAAACATGTTTTTTATATCTCATAAATCATAATAAAATAATACTTGAACTCGGAACGTGTAAAGATAACGAGTCGCGTCGTCGATGTTGTCGCTACGACGGGAGCAACTTGACTGAAGTCCCATGCAGTGCGCTACATGAATCGAGAGCGTGGTTGGAGGGGAAAGCGCTATCTCTACCGCTCTCAGTGTAGAAGGTGCGCGCGCATCGGCTAGGCGCTGGCGGGGATAGTAGCGGAGAAGTGGGAGGAGCGTTCCGTTGAACTGCAGAAATGTGTAGTGCAGACCGCGGCGGGACATTTAACATCAAGAATAATAAAGCTACGATATCGCGATATTTCCGATATGACGGCGAGGTATCGATATCGAAAATAGGCTCAATTTTTCCGCTATATCGATATCGAATCGAATAGGGCCTAATCGATATTGTTGAACATCTCTAGAATAAATTTGGGTTTCCATTCGATACTAATTTGAATACAGTGCAACGTCCTTGTAACGGACTCCCTATTTAAGGAAACTATCTAAAAAAACAATTTATATTTGATGCCCATTTAAGGCTATTCTACCGTGTTTTTCTATTTTCCAAAATATGCTACCAAGTCAAAATATAGTGAATGGCTTTGAAACCTGGCTATTATCATAACTATTTTTTTAAAATTTTTCTGATCCGGTACACGACCAATATTGCCACCTCAAAATAATTTCAAACTTCAATTCGCCAGGGCACATCATTCGACGTAGGGTGTTGTGCTTTTGTGATACTGATATTCATTTTCAATTGGTTTTCTATAGGCTGACTGAGAGAAAATAGATTTTTTTTTACAATGGACAACTAGTCAAAGGCGGGGCTTAGTTAGTTCCGAAAAATCCAACAGATAGCGCCGCGAACTGTGGGACAAGCTGCAACCTAAGTGTGGTGGCGCAATGGACTTCAACGTGTTTTTACGCCCGTACGGGTGGAAAAACTCCTTGAAAAATATGTTATTTTTTAGAATGGGCTTAGCCGAAGACTATGTATGTCAAGAAGGAAGCCAGCTGCTTTTTAGGGAAGGCTGTTGTATTGTCCTATGTTATGTCCTAGAGGATGTGTGGACATCGGAAAACGGTGGTCATCATCCCTATTAGGGATGACATCCAGAAATTACCCGGAGCCGATTTTAAGATCCGGGTATATTTCGCGGCCGTTTTTAGGCTAATTCACCAGTTTAAATTACGCGCTACGTGGTTGCGGTCTTTCCCGCGGAGCGTGCCCGCTGCCTAAAGAGTAACTGGAGTTGACGACAGAGCGCGTTGTAAGCTATCACGTGCTTCCGTCCGTCTCGGCGAGTCGCGCCCATGCCACGAGTGAGTGCAAGAGAGAAAGATGCGGCAATAAATCTTGGACACTGCCGTCTGCGCAGTACGAGATGCGCGTACGATCCAACATTCCAACCAACTCACACTCACAGCTGACTGACAAAGATGGTTGGGTGTAGAAGAAGAATTCGCGATGCAATCATCTTTCAACCGATTCACGAAATTCGTAATCACGACGCATAGGATTGTTATTCCTGGGCTTATCTTGCGACGAGAGCTTCAGCGCGGGATATAGTAGTGAGAGATTTTCCCACATTCGACGCGTGTTTGTTTTCCCTTGCTTTCTGCGCGTAGGCCTAGGCCTACCTACAACGAGTTTCACTGCCTGTACAGTGTAATTGGTAAACTAATCTTTGGTGTAATGAAGAATGAAGATCATTGCCTGGTTATCAAAGCGGTTCTTTATTTGTGAACGATTATTGCAAAGGTTTCCAGAGACGGAAACGTAGTCAGTCGGTATGACCTTCAAACCAACTAGTAGGCCTAGGAAACAGCGTTTCCACACATCGTGATGTAACGGGAACCGGGGTACCCGGGTAATTTGAATGCTGGAACCGGTTCCGAATTTTGCTACCCGATGTCATCCCTAGTCCCTATACCTTTGGGTTTAGAATGATTATAAACCCAAAGCCTTTACTCTAGAAAGCATTTTTTAAAGTTTAGTCTCAGGTTTAGGCCAACATAATTTATTATTCCTCAGTTCACAAGATCACATCGTAAAACGTAGGCCTGGGTTTAACTCTAGGGGTAGGCGGAGGTCTAGGTTCTAATTCTAGACCTACACGGCTAGGACTAGACACACCTCTTTACTAAGATTTAGGCCTAGAAATGTACCCCTTTTTATAGTTTATAGGACCCTACACAGTTTAGGCCTTTAACCTTGGAAGCTTTAGACCTAGGCCTACCTTAAAAGCAAAATCAAGGTTATACTGTTAGTTTTAACCTACCAATAAGCAGAGGCTAGGCATAACGCCGCTTTATCTTCTAGATACGTAGCCCGTTTAGACATTTATTAGGGCTCACCGCCTGGGTAATCCATTGGTTCCTTGATAATTCCTATCAAAATCCTAGCAAAGGCAGTGAGCGGTGAGCCCAAGGTCTTGGTAACCATGGCAAAGAAGAATAATAAAAGTATAAAATAAATAATAATAAATAATAAATAATAATAATAATAATAATAATAATAGTAATAATAATAATAATAATAATATAATAAATAAATAAATAAAGAAGTTTCCCCGGTTTATCGTCGGTAATTAACCCAAGGACCAAACAAAGTAAAATGTTGAATATACAAATTTGCAGACAAGTAAGGTATTATTCGTTGACAATGGATGTTATAATATATACAGTAAGATCCCTCTTATCCGATCTCCTCTTATCCGATGTACCGTGTTAACCGAGCCGCCCCCCCAAAAAAAAAAAAAAAAATTAAAGTTTTAAATACGTAAATAAAACATAAAAATAATTACAGACGCCGCGCCGCACTTTTTTAAATGTACTCGCATACATTTGTAGGCATGCCTTACGAGTAGGGATGACATCGGGTACCCGGTTCCAGAAATTACCCGGAGCCGATTTTAAGATCCGGGTATATTTCGCGGCCGTTTTTAGGCTAATTCACCAGTTTAAATTACGCGCTACGTGGTTGCGGTCTTTCCCGCGGAGCGTGCCCGCTGCCTAAAGAGTAATTGGAGTTGACGACAGAGCGCGTTGTAAGCTATCACGTGCTTCCGTCCGTCTCGGCGAGTCGCGCCCATGCCACGAGTGAGTGCAAGAGAGAAAGATGCGGCAATAAATCTTGGACACTGCCGTCTGCGCAGTACGAGATGCGCGTACGATCCAACCAACTCACACTCACAGCTGACTGACAAAGATGGTTGTGTGTAGAAGTAGAATTCGCAATGCAATCATCTTTCAACCGATTCACGAAATTCGTTATCACGACGCATAGGATTGTTATTCCTGGGCTTATGTTTCTTTCGTTCCCAGGCTTATCTTGCGACGAGAGCTTCAGCGCGGGATATAGTAGTGAGAGGTTTTCCCACATGAGAAAGAGAGCTAGGCCTAGGCCTATGTTTGCATTGTAGGCCTAGCCTAGGCCTACTGCGTCGAGTTTAGGCCTAGACATACGTTTTTATTACGACATGTAGGCCTAATTGTGTACGTGTGTTTGTGAGCTTGATTTACAAGCTATTAAATCATTTAGTATACCCTGTATGAAGTGTATCGTGTGTATTTTATGTTCCTTTATCCATTACATGTGTGGCTATGCTACGAGAGCAAATAAACAAATGAAACGCGCCATCCGAGTTTTTCGCAAATCCGAGGTGCCCCCGGTCTCATCCAACTCGGATAAGAGGGATCTTACTGTATATCCATTTTTATATTAGATATTATCAATATTAGGCGTAGGTTCATGCCTCAGGCAAACTATTGGAATATATTAAATTGCTTGGCGTGAATTTGACTACATCCAGTTACACACTTTTAGACGGTGAGAACGCTACATTTCTAGGGCGGTGAGTCCCAGAAATTTTTAACACACGAACATCCAAATGCGCTTCTCTATTAACGTAGTTAATAAGATCCAGGTTCTCTAGCTAGGCCTAAGTGTTATTTTCCTTTCCATATAGGCCTATTCTAACTACTAGATGTAGGCCTACTTTTATTATGTTAGGGGTCAACTGTGTTATGTAAACATAAAACTAAGTATGTACGCAATACTTAATGGAAATAAAGAAACATTCTATTCTTTTCTAGCTAGGTCTAGGCCCTACACCCAAATTAAAAGTAGCCTGTCTAGTGCTTAGGCCTCTCTCTTGTGCAGAATTATAGGGCCGCGTCAAACAGGTCTACTCATTAGCCTGCCTACTATAAGCATTAAGTTTAGAATGAAGATAGTTGGCCAGTCCGGGAAATAAAAAAATGGGTAAACACATGGGCAAGGCTCCATCTCGCAAACACTTACGTTTGTCATGAGAAATTTGCTTGTAATCGGAATCCACGAAATGCAAAGAACATAATAGGCCTACAAGCATGGTATCACATGTTTTCGTAAAACATTTCTTATCTATCTGATTTTAACTTTCCACGTCTTATTTCTTAACTTGATATCCTTCGGAAACGAGTGTAAAGACACCCCTCCTATTTTAGCTCTTGACGAACATCGTGGAACAACACAATATTGAACCATTTCAATTCAGCAATCCAGTCTTTAGTGTCGTAAAGTAAGTCTGTCAGTTAAAATCGTCCCACAGTACGGCCATCTTTGATCACATGTTTGAGTCGTGACGTCAGGGGGCGGAGTTAGACTACTCGTCCATTGTCTTTCCTGTGAATTTTTTCGTTTGGCGGTACCGGTACAAATGAATGTCACAAAAGCACAACACCCTACGATGAATGGTGTGCCCTGGCGAATTGAAGTTTGAAATTATTTTGAGGTGGCGATATTGGCCGTGTACCGGATAAGAAAAAATTGAAAAAAATAGTTTTGATTTTCTAAAATAGCCAAGTTTCAAAGCCATTCACTATTTTTTGACTTTGTAGCATAATTTGGAAAATAGAAAAAAGCGGTCGAATAGCCTTAAACAAAGTAGGTAGCCGATTCTTAAAATCTTTTTTACAAAATTTTCTTCACAACGAATGCCTTTTTCGGTCCGTAGGTACCGTCTGTTTTTCACGTCCAAAAAGACTACGCACAAAAAACGTTTAAACTGTCGAGTGACAACTCGATTCTTGCAATCTAGAATCGATTCTTTCCTATCGTTCAAGCTTCAAGTTGTATTTTGTTTTCAGGATGGAAATTCTTGGCAAGCTAAATGCATTGGTGAAAGATTGGGTATATTCAGTAAGCGTTAGTCGTAATATGCCAATCAACGTAGCTGAAGACATTGGCGGCAAGATCTACACATTTGGTTTGTACTTTGTACACAATATTACTTTGCTTTTAAATTACACTGACTCAAATTTTGAGTTCGAGGTAGGTAGGACAGGAGCCTACTAGAAATCGGAAAGTATTTGGGCCTACCTTTTTTTTATATAGCAATAATATGTTGAAATTCATTAGGCCCCTATAGGCTACAACCAAAGTCTTTGTGCAGGGTGCAAACGTTATCATTAACAAATCTATTCACTACTATCACCCTCTAAACTCAAAAAATATATTTCATTCCGGCTAACTTGTTATGAATGGGGAAAGGCGAGAGGAGACCAACAGTTACCTTAAAGGATGTAGGTAGCTGCTTGAGACAAGGTACACATATACTTTTATTAACAATTAACAATTCACACAAAAATGTTGAACGTTTCGGCCTACGCGGCCTTGGTCACCCACCGACCATTGGAGAAGAACTAACAACTAACTAACAAACAAACAAACAAACAAAAACTAACATTTAAACATTATTTACAGTTATATTACAATACAAGGTGCTGTTGGGGTGAGTAGGTGGCGGTGTGCAGGTGGGGTGTCTACCTCAGATTGAGGTTAGGCTTTTGGCGTGAGCTGATGATGATTTGGTGCGCCAATTCCCATTTTCCCATTGTCAAAAAACCTAGCCGATAGGCTCTATCCAAACCAACAATAACTTGTTATGAATTTAGATAACAGAATTTTTTTGGGTCCACCATGAGTCCATGACCCAATTTTTTTTGTCAAACTTGATAATTTTTTCCCATCGGTAGCTCTAGGTAGTGAAAAATGGTCAATTTGATTGATTGGTTGAATGAAAATGTTGATCAACGATTTAATATCACAAATTTATATATTATTATTATTATTATTATTATTTATTCCAACATGACATACAATCACATTGCTGGAGGTAAGAAATTAGAGCATAGCCCCATAACACAAAGTGTCTTACCACCAGGACAATATACACAATGCAATAATAGAATATACAAAATACATTCAACAATATAAAAACACATAATAACAATATACTCAATTATCTCCATATAAGAAAAACACAAAATATCACAAAAAATTACTCATAGATAACACACATAAATGTAATATAAAATGATGGCAAGTGTGAGTGTGAATTTGAGTGTGAATATGAATATGAGTGTATTTGTACATGTGAGTGAGTGGTATTCGTGTTAACTGGTATGATCTTGACTGTTCATTAAAGTTATTCTAAGGTCTCTTCGAAATTTATGAAAATCTTGTTCTGTGCGGACCTCATAAGACAGAGCATTCCAATCACTAACAGATCGACAGAAAAAACCTTGCTGATACTGCGTTGTTCTAGCAAAGGGAGGTATCAGAGTAACAGCTCTACCGTATCTGCATGAGCGATATCCAAGTTGTATTCTGGTCAATGGATCCAGGTCGACTAGCCCGTTAAACATTTTCAGAAAAACGATTCCCAACTCCTTTAGGTGATTTTCCAGAGTAAGTATATCACACATCTTCGTTCGTTGTTGCCTGTTCAAGTCTTTTCTTTTGGTGATGAATTTTGTCGCTCTATTCTGTAGAGATTCTAATTTGTAAGCATTGGCCTTCGAGGTTGGATGCCATGCAGGACAACCATAGGACAGTGTAGGTCTAACTAGGCATAAGTACACAGTCTGCTTGACCTGACTACGTGCACCATGCAATGTTCTGGATAAAAAGCCTAGAAGCTTAGCAGATTTTTTCCTCACTATTTCAGTCTGAATGTTCCATTTCAAATCCTGAGTTATTGTTATACCTAAGAGCTTAATTTTGATTTCCCGTTAATGTAACAGCCATTGATTTTGAAAACTATTGCAGGGGCTTTTTGGATTTTGTCAAGGTAATATGGCTGCATTTATTTTCATTAAGTAACATTTGGTTCAGTTCACACATAGCTCAATGTTTTCAAGGTCCTTTTGTAATATATCCACATCAGTTGCTGACTTGATGGTTCTGTAAATAGTACAATCGTCCGCATATAGTCTTACTTTGGATTCCACACACCTGGGTAGGTCCATCATAAATATGGTGAATAGTAAAGGACCAAGTACCGATCCTTGGGGCACTCCAGATGTAACACGAAAATCAGAAGAGTCAGCACCATCAAAGACAACCTTCATGCTACGTCCTAAGAGAAAACTCTCAATCCAGTCAAAGACCTTACCAGATATGTTGAATTCTTGAAACTTCATGAGAAGTCGTTTGTGGGGAACCCTATCAAACGCTTTCGCCCAGTCCAATGTGATGACTTCCACGCGGCTACCGGCCTCAGAATCAATGGCGTGCTGCCAGTCATCAATTGCTCCTGTCAACATAGTCACACAGGATCTTCTCGGCAGGAACCCATGTTGCTCGATATTAATTCCCCTTACTTCTTTCAAATGATGTAATAGCCTAGTGTTGACAAGTTTTTCCATTACTTTTCCCAATACCGATGTAAGTGATATCGGTCGATAATTCTTGACATCATTACGGTCGCCACCTTTATGAACCGGCACAACATTAGCTTTCTTCCATTCATTTGGTATTTCACCATTTCTCATGGACATGTTATACAGAGAGCACAATGAGGGAGCTATGAAGGTCGCACATTTATGAAGAATTCTACTTGGCACCCCGTCACGACCTGTCGCGCCATCTGGGCGTATTCTCTTTAACGCATTGAAAACTTGTTGCGTGGAAAAACACATAGTGCTGAGAGTTGAAGATTTCTGTGATGTTCGT
The DNA here is from genome assembly GCA_024449915.1 of Sweltsa coloradensis. Classification (NCBI taxonomy): domain Eukaryota; kingdom Metazoa; phylum Arthropoda; class Insecta; order Plecoptera; family Chloroperlidae; genus Sweltsa; species Sweltsa coloradensis. The sequence goes on from JAMZAV010005800.1 coordinate 16,290, forward strand.
AGTTGGGGTGGACACAAATCACTATTATCAGAGGTGCCTGCAGAAAAATTGGTAGAAAAATTGTTCGCAAACTCTTGAGCTATTTTTCTCGAATCAGTTTCTTTCACACCATTAATGAGGTAATGATGAGGGGCTGAACTACCTATTTTTCCATGAATATACTTCCACAACTGTTTTCCGTTGCCTCCTCGTAATTTCCAAATGTAATGTGCATGTGCTTCCCTTACAACAGATTTTGTGCAATTCCTCTGAATTCTGTATCTTTCCCAGTTTTCATCAGTTTGATGTGATTTCCAGTGTCTGTAAAGATGGTCTCTTTTGTGTATTTTCTTTATTATTAATTTTGTTTATCCATGGAGCCCTGCGTTTTCCTTTAAAATTGCATTTAGGAATTGAAGCATCCACACATTGCCAGAACACCGATTTCCACCTACCCCAAGCGTTGTTTATACCTTCATCCTCTTCTTCACAAAATAAGGGTAGTTTTCCTCCAGTTGCTTTTCTAGTTCCGTCCAATCGGCCCTGCCATAGTTATAAGTAATTTTCTGAACTATTTTAACTTTGGGCATTAGACAATGAAGACCAAACAATACAGCCTTATGATCGCTGACACCAGTTACAACCTCCAAGTCCACAAAGTTATCAGGATTGTTAGTAAGAACAAGATCAAGAATCGACCGTGAAGTAGAAGTGACACGGGTGGCTTCTTTAACCATTTGATGTGGCAACGCACTGTAGAACGAAGTAAGGAAGTCATTGGCTAGAGGGTCCAGTGGAATGCTGCAGTCATTATGACTCCAATCAATTTTAATGTTGAAGTCCCCACACAGCATTATCGTATCATACTTGTGTTGAATGTCCTGCACTTTATTTATTGATTTTATTAGTTCACTATTTGTAGCCGCGGAAGCATTGGGTGGTCTGTAGGCGGACCCAACGAGGTATTTCTTACTACCACTTGAAAACTCTACCCACACTACTTCCGATTCTGTATCCAGGTCAATTACATGAGTTGGTTGCAACTCAGGCTTTGTCGCGATTAAGACGCCTCCTCCTCTCTGCTTACCTTTTCCTGTACCACCTCTGTCTTTTCTAAATACAATGTAGTCATCCGGCAAAGCTTCCTTGTCCCCAATTGAGCTATCTAACCACGTTTCACAGCAGCAAATTACTGATGGATCTTTTGCCTCAATCCATGCTTGTATGTCCGCGTACCGCTTTTTATTGACCATGCTTCTTGCGTTGAACGAGAGAAATGTGATGTTCCTTTTTTTATTCTGAGTATTTGTTTGCCCATCTTCTTCCTGCCCTTTCTTAAAGTTATTGTTGAAAAGCGAATCGCACAGCGTAGGCATAGAACACCCCCAACACGTCCACTGCACCGATTTGGTACCTATGTGTTTGCGATATTTGACGTAAGGTACTTTTGCACATGTACGGTGTGTCTGTTTTCCGCAAGTATTGCATTCCATAAATAACTGATTCCGACGCCCAGCCTTGTTACACATAGCACATCTTAAACCGTGTGGTCCAGTGAAGTTTGAGTCAGAGGTCCAGAGTTGAGCTCAATGTCACCGCAGAGCGCTAATAGTAACAACCCAGTGAAGACGAATCTGATGGACGAGGCCACGCCTCTCCTAGCTGGCACTATGTTCTTAGCAAGCCTACCAAGGCTTAGGTGTTTACTTCCCGTAGCACAAAGAGTCATAGAACATATCCTGCAATTACTCACAATAAGCATCCTCTCCAATACTGGATGATCCATCATTAGGCGCCTAGTATTAAAATCCTTCATAGCGTCTGTCTTACATCTGTGTATAAAACAATTTATAAGAATGTATAGACACAATAGACGTACCACGTACCACATAAATCCACCTCTCTTCATTTTGATGTAAATGATTACCTTCTTACGTTGTATTCAGCAAATATTTTCCAGCTGTCAAAAAAACTAATATATCAAAACAGAAGCCTAAAATGCATTTTGGCAATTCGTTGTCACGGTTTCGCAGTAAAAACATTCAGTTGAAAAAGCAATTTCAAACTTCACTTTAAAATCATTATAACTAAGTGTAATACAAATATGATTTACTCCTAATAATACCACACGATATTACTTTTACACTGAATCTATTAATGCCACATTCAAATAAAAACAATAAACTCATTCTATAAGAAAATGCGAAATAACGAGAAGAGCACTGATGTTTACCTTATGTTTTAAAATCACCGCCTTGTTTTACATAATACATACAACATAACGGTTGAATAACATCCTATTCCTTGTACAAGTAAAAACAAGTTGTGTATGAACTATTAAAAAAATACAGTAAATAATAATTACCTAAAAAAAATAATAACATATCTATCATTTATCAACCACGCCCACAAAGTCACCTGCTGATCAGGACCCTTAAACTAAGTGGGCCTATTTTCTGTCCTTTCACATACCACATACCGGCACAACTCATTTAACCTTTTCAGGAGTGGGTTTTTTAAACATTTTTTTGCAGATTATTTAACTTGGCCTATAAAACTAGGAATGTACATTTAAGTTCTGAAGATGACTTCATTGATGGAGAGTTCAATATTCAAGTAAAAAAAAAAAAAATATGTAAAAAAAAAATTTTGGGGGAAAATTTCAAAATTTCAAAAAAAAATTGTTAGCAAAGTGCGCGGACGTAATATTACGGCCGTACTCTAGAAAAGGTTAAATCTTATTGGATTTATATTTTGATAAGATTGATTGATTTGCATTTTTGCAATGCTCTGATTTGCTGGCTGATATGGTGTAATATTATGTTCATTAGCCTATGCTAGCTGGTAATTTTCTCATTGTAGAACTATTTTATTTTCATGACTTGGAAATAACTCTTTCATGTAAACTTGTGTTAAATATAAATATAGCTTACTCTAATTCTGCCCATAGGTTCATATCGTCTGGGGGTACACCATAAGGGAGCTGACATTGACGCATTGTGCGTGGCTCCGAGACACATTGACAGGTCCGATTACTTCACCACCTTCTTTGAGATGCTTAAGAAGCAACCAGAGGTTACCGATCTCCGAGCCGTGGAAGAAGCTTTTGTACCCGTGATAAAAATGGATTTTGATGGGATTGAAATTGACATGCTTTTTGCAAGACTAGCATTAAAAGCAATTCCTGACTCAATGGTAATTTTTTATTATTGGGCTATACTCTATTACAGGGCTGCCACTGATATTTTTTTCAAATCCTGTATGAGGACGTTAAATATCCGCAAATATCCGTGAAAAGTCTAAAAACGTTGATTTCATTGATCAAACTATGAAAATGGATAAATGTGATGTCTATATTTGTTACATCTTAACCTAAAAGTTGCCAAGGGCCTAGGCCTATGCACAGATGAGAAAAAAGGAGCCAGAAACGCCCGTGGTTGCTTTAATTAAGATTGCATAAAAATTTTAAAATTGAGATTGGAGAAGGGTTGACAGGTTGGGAAAGCAAAGAGAACATAAATCCCAGCCTGAAGGGCTGGGGGCGACAAAACTTTTCACCTGCTGATGACAACTGCAGCTAATTTAAAGTTGTTACCTTAATCCACGACGCGTTTCGTCCTTCTGGGATTAGATTAGATTTAAACACAGATCTAACATAACAAAATTTAAATACTGGTGTTAATATTCAGATGGGCATATTTTGCCCTCAACGCTGCATACCGGTACTGAGTGGTTTAAATATACCGCCTACGGCAACTCACCTTGCCTACTCGCCTTCTAGTTGGTCATCTTTACGCAATGCTGGGTAATAAGTTCTGTGTGGTAATACGTATGTGATGATTTAAGGGAAACTCGTGTGAAAAATTGTGGCAAAGTGCAATTTTCAGATGTGAAAAAATGTGAAATTTTGCAAACGGCTGGGACCACCCCTAAACTCCACCACCATATTTTAATAATTCTAAAAATAAAAATAAAATTGTCGGATCCTTTTCAACCTTGATATTACCAACCACTTACAGACTTCACCCCCCCTTCAAACAAATCTTTACCTAGGTCATTTGTTTGGATTTTAAGCAAACAACCAGAGGTTACCGATCTCCGAGCAGTAGAAGAAGCTTTTGTACCCGTGATAAAAATGGATTTTGATGGAATTAACATTTGCATGCTTTTTGCAAGTCTAGCATTAAGAGCAATTCCTGACACACTGGTAAATTTTTACTATTTGCCTATTTTATTATCTTAGGCTTTCATGATTTTCAAATCATATGCTGCGCTGGCTTTGTTTGGATTTTATCTGATACTGGCATTTGGCCACCTAATTCCCCTACCAAAGTAATTTCTCTCCCCCCCCCCCCCACCCTCCCCAAATTTTTTGGTTGAACTTCTAAAAAAATAAAAAATCCTATTTTACTTGTTCTTTTAGGCCTAGGTAATTTGATCAGTTTTCATCCAATCTTGACATTTAAGTTTTAACCCCTCCGGGGTCAGCCACTTTTATTCCCCCAAATGTAAAAAAAAAAAAATTAAGAGCCACAATATATTATTCAAAATTTGATTCCCTTCCCAAGTCGTTGTTTCTACATGCCATCCGATATTGACATAGCAACACCCCCTACACCCCCTGATGCCTGTCTGGCAGACGTGGTAGTATGGTTAGTGGTTAATAATATTAATAGGCCTATGACATGATGAAACAATAAAATGTTGAAGTCATAAAATGCTGTTTAAAAGCTGTAGGGGTCATTCTATACCATTTCACCAGATTTTGAAAAAGTTGTTGAAGCACCATTTCAGAAAAAAAAAAATTTACACACTTATTAAGTTATTATGTACTATGTAACTACATGTCTTAAAGGCACAAAACCAATTTTTAATTATTGTTTGGTCATGACCTCAAGGACTTACAGGCTCTTAAAGGTCGCAGCGCATTGTAAAAATGGCACTTTTAAGGAGTACTAGCGGTAATTGGAATAACTCGGAAAGTACAAGTCGTAGGAGGATATAACATACACCAAATAAATCGTAAAAAATTGAGCTTTCATTGACATATTTTAATAACCTTACTACTATATAACATCTATGAGTACGATCAGTACTAAGTTTTGACACAAATTTACGATTTTTGCAAGTTTTGTAGTAAGTTTTCTCATAGAAGGGTTGTGATCACAATGTCCATTTTTTTTTACAGTATATTTGATTTGGGTACCATATTTAAATGTGTGGAAGATAAAAGTTGTGTGTTTTTAAACCCTTTAGCTGTTACAAGCTTCCAAAAATGTCAAAATTTGAACATTTACTGTTTTTGGGCCCTCGTGTAACTCCAGTGGGGGACCTTTTAAAAATCTGAAATTTTTTTCATGAAAAGTTAAGTTATAATCCTGTTAAAGATAGATGCAGTTAAAATTTGGAGTATGTGTTTTCCTTCGTTTGGAAGTTACATCACACTGAAGTTGCCCAAAAATTACCCTCGATCGCTATGTATTATTATTAACAAGTACCGGTATAGATTGATGCATTTAGTTAAATGCTGCCATACATTAATTTCTAATTTGTTGATAATGAAAAAATCAATTAACTGTATTGTTTATAGTTGTAGATTTTATGTTTTACTTGCACAGCATAGGCGTTAGATGAAAATATATCCCGTCAGTGGCTAGTTGAATACTATAGGTAAATTACACAGCCTAGGCCTACGTCCAGGGCCGTATTAAGGGGGGGCTTTAGGGGCTGCAGCCCCCGGCCTCGCTCTCGTGGCGGCCTCATAATTACACCTCCGCCTATAGTTTTATCCATGTACAACTTTTTTGTTAATGTCATTTTTGTAACTTATAACAAATAATATCCCTAGCGGAATATTTTAGCGTTCCTATAATTTATAAGCGTAGGGTTAAAAGACGTAGCATGTAGATACGTTTGCAACCCGACCTAAATCGCGAGGAACATTTTTCGTAGTTGGCGCTTGACCTTAGTCGGCTGAGTCATAGTGCATAGTGGCTGACTCGCTCACCAACCGGTCCCTTAAATTCATACTTCTGTTAATTTCCTAAAATCGTTGTATGAGTACGTTTCACAATTGAGAAAATCCTATACTGATTTTGAAACTCGGGCAACGAAGCTGAGCACAAGTGTAAACCCAACATATGCTGATTAAGATAAAAGAGTACGTGTGCGGTGTGCCAAAATATCCACATGGAAAAACTGATCTTCGATTACAAGGAAAGGATAGGCCTACATTCAAAATAGAAACCTTCAACACAATTGTTGACCTTTACGGTAATGAGATTACTAAACGAATTGAAGTTTATTCAGAACTCAGTAGCCGGTTTGAAACTAGCCGCTCTTCAACTCTCTATAGTTTGTTTCACACTCGGGGGGGGGGGGGGGGAGATAGTCAACAGATTCAGTTAACAAAACGGCCTCACAAAAAAATTAGCCCCCGGCCTCCAAATCTCTTAATACGGCCCTGCCTACGTCCCTTTTTTCACTGGACTGACTGAAGAATCCAAATTGTTGTCTTTCTTAACCATTATCAAACACAACAATTATTTAATTAGGTGTTGCATGGGTCTACTTCTTAAGTTCTTGACTGAGGTCTTCATTAATGTTGTGCACTCGACCAGTTGCGGTCGATAGCTTGAACGGAGAAAGAATCCATAACATGTTTTCATTAGTGACCAAGACTTATCCTTCTTTAACCCATTGAGCCATGAGTTGATTTTGCTTATTTTGCCCGGACGGAAGCAGTTAAATCCGAAGTAAAGGGGAATGGCACCCCGCCGCACCCTGACTACGGGCCGAAATTGCATGAATGCACAAAATTGAAGGCCTAGACCTATTGTTTTTAATTCATATGCTTTGCTTTTCTAGTTTATATTCCCGCCAGCCCTAGGCCTAACCCTACTTGTGTCATCGTCTTATTTTATCTTGGTTAGAAGTACTCTAAGTCTTCATCCACATCATTATTATAGCTTGCATCATTTGCAAGCTAATCAACAACACTTCCTGAATCTCACAATATATCACGCTCATTGGAAATTCAGCACAATCGCCTTCAGATTCGCCATCTCGTAACATTCAGGAGCTTTACGTCAGTTTTACGAAGTAAACAACAGCTGAGAAGCCTATTTCTGTTACGGCGCACCGCCTTGACAATTTGTAGGCCTTCATATTATTTGTAGTCGTCTGTGAAATGGCCGTGTTCGAGAATTTATCGGGGAAAAAACTCAACCACGTCGGTAAAAGAGTCAGCCTCCATATAGTGCTGCTATCTGTGTGAGATTGACTGAACTACGCCAGTTTGGCGTGAATTCAAAGACGAACGGAACGGACACGGAACTGTTCCGTATGTCGGTTTTTGGGCCAGACTCGTGGAATATGGAACGGTTCCGTAAGTCAGCTCCAATGGGTTAAAAACTTGAAGGCTGTGCTGGGAAGAAGTGTACAAAGTTGTCTCCTACATTGATTTCTTTGGACTCAACAACTCTAAGCCACCACTTTGTCATAAATGCATACCACATTGTCATTTACTAAGTTGTTTGTTTTACTTGATTCTTACTATTTGAATTTCTTCGTAGTTTGCCTATTTGAATTGGATGTTAAGAAACATTTGACATTATTGCAATCGATAAGTGACCATTTAAGGCACGCCACTCCAGCGGTATATAATTTTCAATAACACCTACTAGAAATTAAGAAAATAGCTCCGAATGTTTCTAAACTTTGTTTTACTTTTATCGATGGGGCAGCAAGGTAGTATAAAAACTACAGTATATAAAATATTCTTAAACTGTTGCAATCATCAAGCTGATTTTGGCTTTTAAGCCCAGTGGCACTTTTTTAATGTCACATGGAAAAGGGACCATGTGATTGGCATAGGAGAAACTGTTAAACGTCTAGTTTCTAAGCCAGCTTACAGAGAACAAAAGACAATAACATTTGACTCCAGAAGATATGTTTGAATTTTGCAATACAAATATTCATGGTATAACATTTATCTATATAGTAGTATTGTAAGAACACCCATGGAGGTAGAAATATGTTTTGAGTGATCAGTTTGAAAATGCTATAAGGGTACCCCATACTAGAGAAAAAAACATTGCTCGATTCCGACTGATTGCAATAATGTCAAATGTTACTTAACATCCAATTCAAATAACTATAAAGAAGTTCAAATAGTGAGAATCAAGTCAAACAAGGAACTTAGTAAATGATTATGTGTGGCTTGGAGTTGTTGAGTCCAAAGACATCAATGAAGGAGACAACTTTGTACTTTCTTCCAGCACAGCCTTCAAGTTTTGAAAGGAGGATAAGTCTTGGGTCACTAATGAAAACATGTTATGAATTCTTTCTCCGCTCGAGTGCACAACATTAATGAAGATCTCAGTCAAGAACTTAAGAAGTAGGCCTAGACCTTCATGCAATACACAGAAATAAATAATTGTTGTGTTTGATAATGGTTAAGATTGACAAACAATTTGGATTCTTCAGTCAGTCCAGTGAAAAAAGGGACGTAGGCCTAGGCTGTGTAATTTGCCTATAGTATTCAACTAGCCACTGACGGGATATATTTTCATCTAACGCCTGTGCTGTGCAAGTAAAACATGAAATCTACAACTATAAACACAATATAGTTAACTGATTTTTTCATTATCAACAAATTAGAAATTAATGTATGGCAGCATTTAACTAAATGCATAAATCTATACTTGTTAATAATAATACATAGCGATCGAGGGTAATTTTTGGGCAACTTCAGTGTGATGTAACTTCCAAACGAAGGAAAACACATACTCCAAATTTTAACTGCATCTATCTTTAACAGGATTTAAACTTTTCATGAAAAAAAATTTCAGATTTTTAAAAGGTCCCCACTGGAGTTACACGAGGGCCCAAAAACAGTAAATTTTCAAATTTTGACATTTTTGAAAGATTGTAACAGCTAATAGTCCGGGGTCTATACGCAAATTTGATGCCGAACCTAGGACAAATTGCAACAGAAGCGAATTTGGTATCATTAGATTCAGAAAACAAAACTTAATAACCTATAAAGAAACCCCTAAAATCTCTATAGGGTGGGTGGGTCTAATCATCCCCTAAATGAAAATGTAATAAAATTGAATTAAAAAAAAAGCATTTTTGAAACCTAGTATCCATGGTATGTAATCAAAGCTTTTTAAGGGTCTTTCGAATAAAAAATATTTCAAGTGTTTAAAATTAATTTTGTGGCCAGCAGAGGTCAGTGAAGGTAAAATTTGGATTTTTTTCAAAATAGTTTGTTACACGTTTTTATATTGACACAATAATGCTTGATGATTGTCTCATTGTTATAAATAATTATTATATAAGCCACACTTGATACGGTATAAGTAAATCATGGCAGAAAAAGGTTATTATTACAATCTGTAGAGTCATGAACCTACGAGTATGTAGTCAAAAATATGTTTACTAACGTTTAGGCGCACTAAAATCATGTTAAGTAATAATATAATTCACCGATGGAGATTTCTCACGTACTACGCATCGAGACTGTATTTTGGGACGTACCTGGATCAAAACCCACACTTTAAAATCCTTACTGAAGATTTTTTCATGGATTTCCTTATAGGCCCACTGTAGTAAAGTAACCTAGTCTAGTTCAACGTAAACTCTTGTGAGAAAATGATAGCCGAAAACGCGACTTCAATCGCACCAGCCGCCTAGGATTTATTGCTAGTTAGTGTCTCACATGGCTACGATGTGACGTTATCTCAGTCAGACGCTTCACGCAAGCACGGCAGTTCCTGCTATCGGCTGGTCGCTCGACTTCCGTGACACCTACACCCTACACTGTCATCAGTCGTAATCGGACCACCGTAGGTGTCAAAGACAGTGGCTCCCTGACAGCATTTTTTTAGTTTTTCGTGTGAAGTTTTGCGTGTGAATTAGACTAATAACTGAATGTTTACTAGTGCTTCATTTAGATATTAAACATACAGTGATTATTTTGTATAGGTTTGCATAAATACTTTTTATACACTCTTTACTACATATAAACAAGCATGGCTATATGTTGCGTCTTTGGTTGCAACAACAAAACTGAAAAACCGCCAGAAATAGACGGAAAGAAAGTGAGTTTTCACAGATTTCCAGATCGCGAAAAATATCCTACTAGACATCGTGCGTGGGAGAAAAAAGTGAATCGCAAAGGTTTTATTCCCACCAAATACACTTTAATTTGTTACGAGCATTTTGTCGATGAAGATTTTGAACTATCATCTTCATTAAAACATCAATTTGGCTTATTTCAAAACAAATCAGCTCCACCTAAATTTCTAAAAAAAACATCAGTTCCAACAAAACGCCTCAGAGGACTTGTTACGTCACCATCGACATCGCAATCCCCTACACGCAAGAAGCGACGAGAATCAACATACCTACGGAAAAAAGTTGTAAGTGAAGCGCTTGATTCCTATTCCAAATCTGAAACACAATCTTATGACCCGTCATTAGAACCGGAAATAATAATTAGCTTCGAAGAGTCAGTTACTCTTGCACGTGAAATCGGTATCCAATGCCAACTTATAGGAAGTGATCTTCAACTTGTAGACAAAAGTGACAGTGACAGCCCTGGACCAGAATGTTTAGACGAGTAATTTGACTACTCATCATCTGGCTCTGCATCTGGGGAGTCTGATGAAAGTGACACTGACACTGACAAGAACGGCCACGAAGAAGAGAACGTTACCTGTAAAAAGAATAGTGATTTGCCGAAAGCCAGACCGACATTTAATCTGTTTCTCGTGTTTTGGGAATGTCTGAAGGAATTTTTTGTTCTATGCACAAGATGCGGCTCTCATGTAACAAACGTAGAGCAATCGGTAAAATGGTTCTTCTTTGACGGTTAAAACTAAATGTACGAAAGGTCACTCAATAATTTGGCGATCACAGAAACCGCTGAAAAAATATGGATTGGGTACAATAAGCATAGCGGCGTCTATGTATGTCTCAGGAATGACATACAGTTGTTTTCGTGCGTTTGCTGAAACAATAAATATGTGCTTTATGTGTGAAAAGACGTTTTATACTATAATAAAGCGGTTTGTAAGCCCTGCTATAAAACATACTTGGACGGAACACAAATTTAAATATATTGACAGCCTAAAACAATCCAATCTTGGCATTAAAGTGGCCGGCGATGGGCAATACGATTCACCTGGTTTCTGTGCCAAATACGTTACGTATACAATCATGGACGTTAATTCTGAAAAAATGATAGACTTTATTGTCCTACAGAAAGGCATGGTACCAGGAGAGTTGGAAAAACCAGCTTGTGATTCACTTCTTAGAAGATTGATAAGTTACGGGTTGCAGATCACTCTTTTCCTCTCTGATCGACATCGAGGTATTAAAAAAATTGATAAGAACCGAATATCCAAACATTACACATGAGTTCGATGTCTGGCATATTTCTAAAAGTTTGACTAAACTCATCAAAGCTTCTTTAAAGAACGCGCCTCGACTAGAGGAATGGAAACAAAGCATTATAAATCATCTGTGGTGGAGTTCTCAGACTTGTGGCGGAAATGAAGAAGAGTTAATCGAGAAATTTACATCCGTTTTGGAACACGTCAAAAATAACCACTCATGGGAGGGAAGAAAATACTTCCACAAATGTGTTCATGAACCTATCAGTTTAGAAGAGGAGCGAGACAAAGAATGGCTTAGTGAGGGGTCTCTCGATTATATTCTACTATCTGACATTATCTCAAACAATAACTTTCTCAAAGACCTCAGACAAACTAAAAATTATTGTCATACAGGTAGTTTGGAATCTTAAAAAAAGTATGCTCCTAAAAAAAGCCACTTCTCGTACGACGGCATGGTTCTAAGAAGTATGTTGGCGATCCTCGACCACAACGAAAATACAGGCCGTGATATCTTACGCAAAGAAGTAAAATATTCAAAGTCTACTAAAAAGTACGTAGAATGTGCAATTCGCAGCCCAAAATGTTTCAAGTGGAGAAAAGAGCTAGTTGATAAAGTATGTTCCCTTGTTGCTGGCAAAGTAGACTTGACCATAGAAGATGACCCCTACCTTGTCCCCGTACCTCGCAACATCGCGCCCATCGCACGCCCATCGACAAGTGAGTTGGATCAGACAAGATACAGTCGATTTCAACAGTTGTAAATCGTGAAGACCTTCCATCATACCTAAACATCACCGTTACAGGTGAGCCAGTTGTCTAGTTGTCGGATTTTAGTAATGAATATAATGGGAATAATGTTCGTTCGTGACAACGTACATAGTTCGGGTGTAGGTCCAAACCGATTATGTCCATCGATCAGGACGTGAGTTCGAATCCCGCCTGAAGTTTTAATAATAGTTGGGTGACATAATATTATTATGACTGTGTTCTAAAATCTAAAGAAAACACATTCTATGTTTTGTGCCACAATTTATTCAGATAGTCCTACATAAAGAATTTCACTAACCTGAATTCTTTTTATTTGCACTCAATTAAAATATTCAGCATCACAACCAACTGCAGTTGTAAAACCAACGTAGACGCCATCGTTCTCGGGATAATTCTGTCTTATTTTCTGAACGACACAAGAAGCAATCACTTTTCTATTGTTTTTCCTAGGGTAGACCATGCGTTCATCCAGCTAATAAATTGTTTGTACGCTATAAAACGCCACATTTTATTCGTGGCATCTTGTTGTAGATTATAAAAGAGCTTTGGTTACCATCTCTGAATGAGACCATGTTATGTCGGGCAGTTTGGAGAGTATCACGGCATAAAACTACGCTTTGAAATGCCGTGTGATAAGTGATGCACTTTGCACTTCCTCGAACTTCACTTATCACAGCACTCTCTGTACTGCAAACACTTTCTACGTCAGTTTCCATAACACTACACTCTCCACAATCACACCAATCTGTCTTTCCCGTCCGGCCCACTAGCTCCCGATTGATCTTCCTTTTTTTGCTTGGTGGTAAATCTTTTTTATCGCTTTTGCGGGGCTCGAACCGGTATGGCTGTATGTTTGACATGATTGTCGATTGTTGCCCAAAAAATCCGAAACACTATACTCCCAATGTCAGTAGTGTCAAGTGTAAAGTGGTCTGCGTTAGTAGAGCAACGCGTGCACTGCACACGTGTATATTATCTCGCTAGCCGCCGAGTCGACAGCTCTCGCCTCGCCTCGATAAGACTGAGATGACGTAGGGTTCCCCCACTCCTCGCTTTCAACGCCCGCTAACTTCGCGGAGAAAGAACACAGCGGCATGCGGTTTTCGCAGTTACGTTTATGAGCACGTGCTTTTGAGTAATGTTATGGAATTGGACATTTGTTGAAATTGACCTCACTTTATTACAGCGGGCCTTTAAATATAGTCGGTAAAATCTCAGATGAAGCCCCATAATATAGCCCTTGGATAGGTGAGTTCCACCAAATTTCCACCCCATAAGTAGAAGGCATTGAGGTTGTCTACGGGAAGCTTTTATTTCGCAAAACCTATTACCTAGGTGTCCGCTATAAGGTACTATACACTCAGGTACCTCGTAAAAAAAACACGTTTTTTGAGTTTTCAAAGTGTTTCCCAGCCGCCATGAAACGTGAAATGAACTTTGAATACGTCATAATCATAGCTATTTAGGTACCTAACAACCCACTTTAATTTTCGTTGGGATGCGATCATTCCTTCTGAGTTAAAAATGGGATGAAAAATTATCAAAATTGCTTTTTTAATTCCTTTGAATTAGGCACCTGGCAGAGGAGTTAAGAAAGCGATTTGCAATTAATTTGGTGTATGTTCCATCCTCCTACGACTTGTACTTTTCCGAGTTATTCCAATTACCGCTACTCATTAAAAGTGCCATTTTTACAACGCGCTGCGTCCTTTAAGGGCCTGTAAGTCCTTGAGATCATGACCAAAAAATTATTCAAAATTGGTTTTGTGCCTTTAAGACATGTAGTAGTGTGTAAAATTTGAATTTTTTCTGAAATGTTGCTGCAACAGGTGTTTGGTGAATTGGTATGGAATGACCCGTAGGCTTATACAAAACAAATCTTACCTTAAAGCTCAATTTTTAGTCTGCTTTTGCTTTTACAATTATTATAATGTATTCAACAACAGACATAGGCCTACTTTGCAGTAAAATCCAAAGAACATTGAATATTTATTTATTTCATTTTTTTTTTTTTAATCGGGGTTTTTTCGTAGCGGCGGTAGTGATATCTTTCTGTCGACGTTTCGAAGACCATGTTGTCTTCTTCTTCAGGACAAATATGATATGAAGTTTGTGAAATTCCTCTTGTTTCTTGTTACAAACAACCCAATAAATAAAAAATGTCATCAACGGGTAGCGAGACATTTAAAAGTTTTATTATTTATTTATTCGTAGTCAGTTGATGGTATACATAATATAAGCTATTAGCTAATATACATGTCCACATAGACCCTATAGTAAGCTCTCAAATTTAACATAAAATAACTAATATTTAACTACATTATTGTATTCCTATAATTAGGCCTACCTATGCTAAATGAGCTAATTTACTCAAACAATCTAAACCTAAACCTAGGATAGTCTGTAGCTGTTACATCGTAATTTTCTCCCATTGTAGGAACTCTTTGACTGAATAGAAGGAGTATTTTAATAATACATTCTTCAGTTCATACTTAAATCTAGAAATATTGTCGATCTTTTTTATTTGGGTTGGTAGTTTGTTCCATATTTGCGTGGCAGCATAAACAGGGCCTCTACTAAATAATGTGAGGTTGTGGTCTATTACGTGTATGTTAATTCTTTTGTCTGGTGGAGTGATTGTGTATTTCTGAGTTTTGAATGAATGATTTTGGGTATTTTCTAACAAAGCAAGCTGTTTCATAGATGAATATGGATGTCACAGTTATATACTACAAGTAATAGTAAATAATTATTATCATACAGCTAAGTTTAAAAGTATAAAATAATAACAGAAATTTATAACTTAAGACATGATTATTTATATAGATATGCACAGCACGGGGATTCCCTAAGGTTCGCGTTAACATAAAATGTCACTTCGGCGTTAATTAATGATAACATTGCGAGTTTGTGATTCACTAACGAATTTTATTGTCAGCTGATGTTACATGAGCCTTTAGCCTTGCGTTAAAAAGACGGGACGATATTTTTTCGATTTTCACCTCTACTTCAAATTTTGAAGCATTGATTAATCGTATTTTATTTTGCAGTGATAGCTATCTAAATAATCAATTTGGGGTTTAATAATGTATATATTTTAGTGTAATAAAGTAACCTCTATACAGCATTTATTAATTTACCAATATAACATATAACCTCAATTCCATCAAGACAGAGTCTATAGATATCCCACATATTTAAAAAACTTGTAAAATACATACAGCCAAACCTTACACACTCGAAAGAAATGAGATCTAAAAAAAGGGCCAAGCTTATCTACCCTTCCACATTTGCGCATTCTTAATTCATAAACGTACAGTGTCCCATAACAACATCCTAGAAAAGCTTGGCAAAGTAAAATTTGCAACTACTATTAATTTGAACACAATAGTTCATCCAAATTCCTTTTTTCTAAATAATTTAAACGTAATGGTCATGCAAATTCTATTATGCCAAGCTTTTCAAGGATGTTGTTGTGGGACACTGTACGTTTATGAATTAAGAATGCGCAAATGTGGAAGGGTAGATGAGCTTGGCCCTTTTTTTAGACCTCATTTCTTTTGAGTGTGTGAGGTTTGGCTGTATTTTTACAAGTTTTTGATAATGTGGGATCTCATTACTTTTTCAAGTTCCATTGCAAAATTATTTGTTAAAATATAATAATTGTATCAAAGTCGATTTAATTGCTATGAAATTAACAATTAACAATAGAATGTAAAATATCTAGTGGCCCAAAGACATGCTTTTTGTAAACAATGTGGGCAATCATTGTCAAGTAACTATAGTTACTTGTTGATTGTATAAGGCTTATATTGATACCTTTATTTGGAAGCCTTCCAGTAAACTTTTTCTTTCAAAAGGAACTACATCACTATTCTATTACCTTAATGTCCATGTAAAATATGAAAGTTGTAGCCCCACCCGTTTGGTCAGAATCGCTGGGCCATTGAAACGGACGAATTAGATAGTAGGCCTAGTAGTAGGTAGTAGTAACTAACATCCTTAAAGTGATTTTGAACATGTTTTAAGTCATTTTTTCACTGAGAAGGAATGCTCGTACCCTAACCAAATTTGGCATGTGTTGCCGGGTACCTAAATCCCCTCGATTTTGATAGTTTTTTAAGTTAACATCACGTTTCATGACGGCTGGGTAACACCTCAAATCGCCCAACTTTGCTTGCTGTATAAGGTGCCAGAGTGTGTAGCGCACCGCGGCTTGGCTGCGGCGCCCTCACGGGCACCTAGATTGACTTTATCAACTCTTGTCAATTATTCCTCTTCATTCCAGCATTTTCATTATCCGACTGATCGCGATAACACAGCCTTCTCGAGAACATTGACAAACTAATATATTACAGGCGCCAGTCTGCTACACCGGTCGTACACCGGTCGAGCTTAAAATTTACACCATTGGCCTACATTGCAACAAATTAACGTTTGATCCTATTTTCAATTTAGCATTTTATTTATTTATTTATTAAACGTCTATCCTATTCAGTTAAAAAAAACGATTTACAAAGGAGGACAACTTAATAAATTGAATAATTACACTGATGCAGACACATTTCAGAGGCAGTCTTGTGATTTCTGACAACATAAAAGGAAGTTGTTTTTTACTGGGAGTTTTAAATAAGGATACAAATACACAATACAAATTTGTATTCTATGTATGGCATAGCTCCACTTGGGTACATTGGTACAATGAGATATAATTTTGTAATTTAGGACTTTTATAGAACGATCCAACTTCCCTCCACACACAACTTCACTTTCTCCCCTACCGCTCTTTGTGATTATCATACTTTCTAAGGTGGCCTTTTATACATGCTATTGTAATATATGCCGTTCGCTACGCTGTTTGCACAATAAAATAACATACATGTTTTATTTTTTAAAGAATCATGGGGGGGGGGGGTGATCTCCCCACTGCCCCCCCCCCCCTCCTGTATCCGCCACTGAGTCAATAGCAGTTCCTGTAGGCCTAGGCCCTCTAGTCTAGACTCTGAGGCTTAACCTAGGGACAGCAGCATAAGACTAAAGAGCCTTCATCATTTTGTAATATTTTACTGCTCCGAGTCACTTCCCACCATAAATTGAGTAATAACTTGTAACAAATAATACAACATAGCCCTAGGCCAGATTAAAAATGCGACTTTTCACGGCAAAAATAGGGTTAAATCAATCATAACGTTGTATATGCAACCCTCCAAGAATCACATCAAGAGTAACTTACGAGACAGAAATCCTAATTGGCGGGCAAGTCGGTGCCCCAGCCGCGAAGGCATTTTGCTATAAGTGAAAACTTAAGTCCATTAGTTACTTTTGATTGTTTAAAAACACATTTAAATGCGTTTTAAGCCCGATCAGGGCCTCTGCCAGCTTCTTATTCGTGCAATTAATATACCGTATTTACCCGATTGCAAGCCTACCTTTTTTGACACATTTATGCAGTTCAAAAGGCACCCCGGCTTGGAATCGATGGCAAACTTATTAGTATTTACATGCTACACTCTTTTAATAAATGAACTTGAAAATCAGTGGTCGGCTTGCATTCGGTATCGGCTTGCAATCCAGTTTATTAGCACGTTTATTTAAAAATATGAAGTTCAAAAAGTGTGGTGCAGCCACTACTTGAGGGCAGCCTGTAATCATTAGTTTTACCTGCCAACCAAAGTCAATAAAATAATTTAACATCTAGGCCACAGTTTCATGTCATGGTGTCTTGATGTTAATCTGTTGTCAACTGTCTGGTGTTAATCTGTTGTCAACCTGTCGTACTGCTGTCTTTAATAAGTAGCTATTTTTTTTGCAAAGGAATAAAATTGGTTTAACAATATTATCATTGATTTTATTTTTACCTCAGATTTGTATTATTTACTAAATTATAGTCTATGTACTGTAATTCTGATTGATTGTTTGGTTTGGTTGGTTGTATGAAGGCAGAGTGGCAGACTAGTCTAGTTGCAAACTATCTAAATAATTATTTTATTGAAGCCGGGTTAATGAGCCGTCCTCAACATAAACCTCACAACTCCCCACTATCAACTTCTTATAGGCCTCCTCAGGTGCAACAATCAATATTTCTTCATCCAACTTCTCCTAATGAGATTGCAGGCATCATAAAAAATCTTGGAAACAAAAGATCAGCTGGGATAGACGGTGTCCCCACTTACATTATAACCAAATGTTATCGCTTAATTGCACACCCTCTCTCACTCATCATCAACACATCCTTCACATCTGGTATCTTCTTTTCCCCCGATAAGCTAAAACAAGCCAGAGTGATCCCTCTCTATAAACAGAAGGGAAAGAAAAGTGACCAAATAGCTACAGACCAATCTCATTAATTTCTACGTTTGCAAAAATTTTTTGAAAGAACATTTCACAACAGATTAATGTCATTTATTGATAAGCACAAGATTCTCCCTGCCAATCAACATGGCTATCAAAAAAGGCAAATCCACTATCACTGCAATGTTCGAATTTCTTTCAAAGGTTTATTCAGCCCTAGATGATCGCGGTGACTGCGATAGGCGTGTTTTAACGACTTAAGCAAAGCTTTTGACCACCATTGATCATAATATTCTACTCGGTAGACTCCACTCAGTTGGCATTAGAGGCATAGCTTATGACTGGGTAAAATCCTATCTGTCTAACAGAGTACAAGTAGTAGAAGTTTAAGGATATTGTCAACAACACTCATGCCAATGTCAAGGTCCCTTCCACGATACCTACTTAGCGGTGTCCCGCAGGGCACTATTCTGGGCCCAGCGTCTTTTCTTCTCTATGTAAGTGGCATGCCGGTAATCTTTGATTTCGGCTCGTTAAACACAGTATGTGGACGATTCCAGCCAACTCTTTACAGCACCTTCCCCCTTAGTTAACAATCTTATCAAAATGGCCAACAAGGAGGTAGATAACATGTCCAACTACTGTACCACAAATCTTTTAGCTCTTCAAACCTCCAAATCATTTGTCTTAAAACTTTTCATTCTCCACACTCTCCAGTAAACTCAAGCCCTCTAATACGTCTAAACTCAAAAAGCATTGCTTGCTTCCGAGTTAGTTGAATTCTTAGGTCTAGCCCATCACAGCAACTCTGGATTGGTCTCCCCAGATTGAAAAAGTTTTGTCTAAATTGAGAAGTCGTTGCTTCATGCTTAGAAAGCTGAAACAAATTGTAAATTCGCAAACTTTGCTAGCGTATATTACGCTCATATCTACTCGCATATAGCATTACGGACTAATGTTCTGGGGCGCCTCATCGCAAGCAATCCGTGTCTTTCGCATTCAAAAGCGAGCCATCAGAATCATGGTTGGAGCCAATAGGAGAAAATCCTGTAAAGAATTATTTAGAAATCTAAAAATACTGACTCTTCCATGTATCCTTATTCAAATCTGTGTAATCTTTGTTCACAATAATCCTGAATGGTTTCCCCGCAATTCACAAATTCATCACCATGGCACACGCTCGCGCAAATCAACATTCATATCGACTCTTTCAGCACATCCAAGTTTACCAAAGGACCATTGGCTCTATGCTCAGACCTCTATAACAAATTACCAGCATACATCAAACTCATAAATACAAGCAGGCACATAATTTTTTAAAGGCTAGAGTAAAATCATTTCTGCTTGACAGGTGTTTTTATTCTATTGATGAATTTGTAAATCAGAATGACGACAAAACTAAACTAATAAACAGTCTTTTATTATGTCAGCACCCTGCACTATGCCTTGGGTATGTTAATATGCTTGTCAGTATAATGTTTGTCAACTTAAACTTACCCTTTTATGTTATTAACTTTTGTTCTAGACTGAATTATAATTATTATAAGTATTTTAAGTATGCTCTACCTAGAATAGATATCTAAGTATATAAAGTATATCTGTGTATAGAATATCTACTATTTCACACTCTCTTCGGAGCAGTGCATATCTGTACCATGTACACGATCAAAATGAAATAAAGAATTATTATTATATAATGTCAACAGTATTATCATGTACTGTATGTTTATGTTTATGATATTGTGTATGTTTTTTATGTATTGACAAGTCCCACAGTGGTAATTGTGCGATTTTTCTTCTTACAATGTACTGCTCAGATGGACGCAAATAAAATACTATACTATACTACTATACTATTATATATCTATATTTAATTTTGTGAAACAATCTTGTACTGACTAAATTTCTCATATCAACTAGCAATGCAAATGTAATCCTTTTCTTGTGATTTCAGGACTTGAGAGATGATGCCTTGTTAAAGAATTTGGATACAAAATGTGTCCGCAGTCTCAACGTTGTCGAGTAACAGATGAGATTCTACGACTTGTTCCGAACATTGAGAACTTCCGTCTTGCCCTTAGAGCTATTAAGCTCTGGGCAAAAAGTATGTGGATTATATATTATTTTAAAATACATAATCTATTGCTTCTTGGCTTACTGTTTGACTGAGCTGCTATCTTCTTGTCTCTAGTTTCATGGTAGGCCTATTCATGAATAAGACCAGGAAAATTTTCTTGTGCTTGGGTACCAGAAATTCAAGAGTTAGTATTTTTGAGTAAATAGTTAGGCCTAATTTAACAGAATGAACATTGGTTAAATACATTTAAAAAAAGTATCATGTCATATTCATAGCACAATTAACTAAGTAAACATAGAACTGCTGTTGAATACAAAAGCAACTGAAATAGTAAAGTGATTTCAAAATATTTGCTACCAGTAGTATGACTAGCTGAACTCTAGCCTCCCTGCCACTGATGACCGGGGAAAGACTGACTAGCAACTATCGATGTCAAGTACCTACCCGAAGGCTTTAATCATTACTTGGCTCTATTCATTACTGAAAATATCCATCATGTTGTCATATTCATACATAGACCAACAGTCTAATATTTAAAAAACTTGTTATTCATTGCACATAGCCTACAGTATATTTACTATTTAGCCTTGAAACTCCTGATATCCCTTTAAAAATTGAATTTGTTGACTTGTTCCATTCCAAGCGTGATTTATTATTGCTATGAACAACATGTTACCTATGTCTTTAGAGCACGGCATCTACAGCAACGTGTTGGCTACCTTGGAGGTGTGTCGTGGGCCATGCTTGTGGCACGTACCTGTCAATTGTATCCAAATGCTGCCGCCTGCCACTCTAGTGCACAAGTTCTTCTTGGTGTTCTCCCAGTGGAAGTGGCCACAGCCTGTACTCCTTAAATCGCGCGACACGGTCGGACTCAACTTCACAGTGTGGGATCCTCGGGTAACCTACCACCTTAATGTCTTCACTTTAGCAAACATAGATAAATCCTAGACTCAGTATGTACTCAAGTAAATTCACTTTCACTTTTCAGCTACTAAGAAAGATTTCCAGCTCGAAAACATTATTTACTTGATGTTATTCACCGGTTGCCTTGGTCAATAAGAACTTGCTACGTAATCAGGGTTTAGTACTCTAGTATTATATTGTTTAATTCTTAGTCTAGATCTTGGTAATAGGCTAGCCTAATAGGGTAGGCCTAGTACTAATTTTTTATTTAAAATGTGGCTTTTGTATGCTAGGTACTTGATGGAGTAGATTTAAGTAACTACAAATTGTTAATAATAATGCCATTCTATGAAACTAATACTATAACTTGATAACCTAATAGAATAGGGTAAGTAAGGTATGGTATGAACATCTAAGCCAAAAAAACAAACGTGAAAAGGTAAACATGGACAATTAATTTAGACTTGCATAATAGTAATTCCAGGTGTTTTTATTATATATATTTTAATTTTGTTTACATTGACTACCTTTAGTTTTCCCTTTTTAATAAAAACTCAAAAATAGCTCACCGTTTATATTGATAGGTCAATGTTGCCCCC
>JAMZAV010005801.1:0-40844 GCA_024449915.1 Sweltsa coloradensis
AATCGGCATAATCGATCACACACAATCACTAGTGAGCGCGATAGGGCCGAGCAAGCCGAGCGGGAACGTCAGAAGCAACTATCTGCAACCCTGCACTTTCATGTGACATGTCAGTTTCTTGTTAGTAACGTGGCCTA
Organism: Sweltsa coloradensis; assembly: GCA_024449915.1. Taxonomy (NCBI): domain Eukaryota; kingdom Metazoa; phylum Arthropoda; class Insecta; order Plecoptera; family Chloroperlidae; genus Sweltsa; species Sweltsa coloradensis. Next base: position 138 of record JAMZAV010005801.1, read on the forward strand.
CGATTCCAGATCGTTTTTATTTTTAACTTTCCTCTTGGGGTAACATCATGGCTAAACGAAATGTTTGGAATGAAGCAGAAGTGCTTCTCTTGCTTCAAATCATGAAAGAAAAGCGCATTATGGAGTGTTTGGACGGCAAGAGGTTCAAAGTATCTGAAATTTTTTCTGCTGTCGAGACCGAAATGAAAAGTGCCGGTGTTGTAGACAAGACCGCCGAACAAATTCATATCAAGTGGAAAAAGCTGAAGGGAGAGTACGTGAGTTGCAAGAAAAAAAATAGAATAAGTGGTGCGCGTTTCGCGCAGTGGTGGCTGCGATCTCTCGGCGACCGCCACCTTATCTGGTATATGTTGCGATGTTGTGTTTAATTGAAGATACGTGTTGTGATATCACTCTAGGTTCAACAAAATCCTTGGCCAGCGATTTACGATGCTGCCCAATGTGCTGGGATCCTAATCTAAGGTTTATGCATAATGTCAATCTCGTAGATACTTCCAAAAGGATTTTAAAGACAAGAGATGTGCTCCCATGCAAGTCTGGTGAGTGGCGCAAGAATATATACAAATAGAGAGAAAGATTTAAAACTATTTGGTTTACTACTGTTCACCACTTAGGTTTAAGTTACTTAATCACTATACTGTTATACAAATTAGTGACTTCTGACTTTGTATTATTGTTATTAATTTTAGAGCAGTGCATAGACTGCACTCGAACAAACACCCAGAAGTGTGGAAAATGCCATCAAACTATAGTGATACAATCACTTTTGGAATTCATGTTTGAATCACTTGATGTGGTAAGTTCTAATGAAGTTAAGGTGAGTGTTGTCATCAATTTGAGTAACGTTCCACCTCTGGTTCCACCGTCCTTGAGGGTTCGGGGCTGACTCACAAGTCACAACCCCTCAAGTGCAACTTTTTCATATTTTTTTAAAAAAAATTTTGGGTATTTAATTTTTCACAAATAATTTATTTTTCACTTATTCAATTTTTTTCCCTTTATTGGATGAGCAAAGCAGACTTCAATTTCCCTGACCCCCCAAAACATTTAGCTCAGGTGTTTTGTTTTGTTTGTTTGTGTTTTGTTTTTTGTCTGTTTCCTCACGCTCTACCGGTCAAACGGCATATGCGATCTTGCTAAAAAATTTAGGGAACCTTCGAAATCTCTAAACTTAGACTTGCCACGTTTTTGGGTACAATCGAAGAAATATTTCTCATGAATATCTTACTTTTAAGATTTTTTCGATTTTTTTTGTGATATTTTCGTGATATTTGGGCCGATTCTGATCGAACGGGTGGGGCTACAACGTTCATATTTAACATGGACATTAGGATTATGGTGATGTAGTACCTTTTGAAAGAAACAAATGAAAAAGTTGGCCAAAATTCATAGAAATAAAGATTTTAATATAAACCTTTTGCAGTGTTTAACAAGTAATAATAACAATTAACTATAGAAACTTGACAATAATGCGTACATAAAGCAAGTCTTTAGGCCTCGAGATATTTAACATTCTATTGTTAATTAGTATTCCCATAGCAATTGATAAAAAAGCTCATCCATCAACGCGACTGAAAAAAGCGTTAGCGAAGCTTTCTAGTTTATTGTAAATGTTATTATTGTAAAAGTTTGCCTTCAATGACTGGGGATCAAACCCAGAACCTTCAGCTTTACGTACCGATGCTCTACCAACTAAACTAAATTACCTTTAGATGAAATTTAAATTTAAATTTAAATTACCTAAGAAACCTTTAGCTAAATTGCTCTATATTGTGTTCAAAGCTATGATTAAACACTAAGACTGTTGGCTAAGCTCGAGAAAACCAGGCTTTGACGCAGAACGCAGAGGTAAATTCAGGATCACTTGGAAGCTCTTATCATTTGTCCTGTCGGGCTGTGGTTTTCACCTAAATGTTAAGTAAGAATGTGATATAGTTGCCAGTTGGTATCAAGGCACATTTTCCAAATACTACTCACTTTTCTTATTAACTGACCGTAAATATGACACCAAACAGTTAATTTGTAGGAATTTCCGAGTTTTGTGTAAGAGATGAAGAGAGGATCTATAAGTTCAGAGGTTTCGAAGGTCCCATTAAAATTTCAGCATGATCAGAGTAGTCATTTGACTGATAGAGCGCGAGCGTACAGGGAAAAAAACAGTTCAGCTATTTTTCTCCGGGTAGCGTTATTAAAGTATTAAAGAAAATACTTGAATAGGCAACAACGAACGAAGATATTTTGTGATATACTCACTCTTGAAAATCTTCTAAAGGAGTTGGGAATCGTTTTTCTGAAGAAAATGTTTAACGGGCTAGTACCCTGGATCCATTGACCAGAATACAGTTTGGTTATCGCTCATGCAGATACAGTAGAGCTGTTACTCTGATACCTCCCTTTGCTAGAACAACGCAGTATCAGCAAGTTTTTTTTCTGTCAATCTGTTGGTGATTGGAATGCTCTGGCTTTTGAGGTCCGCACAGAAAAAGATTTTAATAAATTTACTACATCTCTTTCTTGGCTCTTCCTTCTTCAATCCTTCTTTCATACATTTCCTTGGGTAATCTTACTTCACCAGTCAGCTCCATACATCAATACCTTTCCAACACCGAGTACTTTTGATGTGTAATGTAACATTGTAACATCTTCAAATGTTTTATATGAAAATGCAAATATAAATAATTAAACTAATACATAAATAGTAGGCCTACTTACTAAATCCAAACTAAACATTGCAGAAATCGCCGACCGCAAGAGATGAATATGTCAGAATATCACAAAAGCTAATAGAAACTCACAAGCTCCCATGCCACATGTACGACCATCTCTATAAGGAACTGAATATGGAGATAAATGAATGCAGAATGCAGACATTGGGTAAGTGGCAGAATACAACTATTTTCGTACAACAGTTCATTCAAGTTTTAACACCGTCCGTGTTGTCATTGTCGTCGAACCATGGGGTTGTGACATTCCTACCCCCTCAACTGCAGTGTAAGAGGGGTGTGCTGTGAGGGGTGGATGACATGGAAAAGAAGAACAAACTAAAAGGTGGCCAGTAAGGTTGATTGTTTGGATATTGCTTAACGTGTCATATTTATGCAACTTGGCTAATCGAGACGAAGGGAGGGACGTAAGGGATAACGCGGGGGGGGGGGGGGGGACAAGGTTGCGAGTTGGAATTTGATGATGACATTGGAATTGGAGTATTACAGACTAATTGTAACCTTTTGCAAATAAATGAGGCTATATAAACAGACATCAAAACATCGAGACAGAACAAGGCCATACAGGTTAAAAGATAGTCTAGGCAAGGCCTACTTCCCATTCCAAGCCTGGTAGACTATTATATGCTATAATAGAACTAAATCCAAACTTTCTTTCAAATGAAGGACTATTAAACAAGGAGGGCGACAAATGGATAGGAGACAAAGTCTATCGTTCTCCGCCACGAACTGTACAACAACCTTATTCAGGCTGAAGCACGCAGAGTGTTTCCACAGCCAAGGGAGCTTTCAAAACACGATCTACGAGGGGGGGAGGGACGCAAACGACCCATCAGGTAAGATCAGAGCCGAATAAGTTACTTTTAAATCGTTCATTATCAATTCATCATCCATTGTCGATTTCTTTGTCTGGCAGGGTCGGTTTTGGTTTTACAAGCAAATTTTTCCAGTTCCTTCCACCCTTCCACACTTTTCCAGCTCTCTCCTCTTACCTCTAATAGTCGTTCATCTCGACGGCGAAAAGGCCTACAATGGGCTCAACTTGGGGGGCAAGTGCTCACCCATATAATTCGGTTCTACACATCACAGAGCATGTATTGTTGTATAACTGAAGAAAAAATTTCACTGCGAACAATACGTCACGACGCTTCAAAGATGGCCGACGCTTCATTTCTAACGCCGCACATTGACTTACTAAAACCAAAATAAATGTCAGAAAAATAATTGCAGACACTTGACTTCACTTGTATTCAATTCAGAAGAAAATTTGCAACAATACGAATGCAATTTACATAAAAATACAACAATGAAATAGTCTGTTATAGGTCAAAATAGACCTTGTGAACCCACTTTTTCCAAACTACGCCTTACTTTACGGATATCTCAAGTGTACAATATCAACCACAATGTTTTGAAAAAAATCACGAATGTGTGTCAGCATATTGGCAACAAGATGGCTATAACAGAATTTGTATCTAATGAGATTTTAAACCTCAAATAATTACAAAACTAAACATGTGTATGTGTTGATTCTCATTAAATATCCTGTTATTTGCACATATAGTGCAGTCCCTGGCCATAATACCAGCAGGAATTTCGACCTGGATGAATTTTATCTTTTGATCCTGTTAGGGTATACCATAAGGATAAAAAAATCTTGGGTAGACATCTGCCGTTCCGGCCCTAAGATTTTTACGACGCCATCTTCTTTTGGGCATATGCATATAGTACATGCTCTTGGTTTTTATACATTTTCTATACTGTTTCTTTCAGTTGTAATAAATCTGAAGTAATATTTGGATTCTCTATGAAATTACCAATTACATGATATAAATTTTGTCATTCTGGGAACAAAGTGGGATTATAGAAAATTATATATTATGATATTAGCATGCAGATAAGTGATGCGGATTGTGAGTTTCATTGTAGACAAATAACATTTGGCACAAAATATTAGGGATGTAACTGGAAAATTATTTGAATATTGGTCTATCTCAGAATTTTCCCACGACACCAATAGGGGCCATTTTACAATTTTACAAGATGGCGGCCAAACGTGTTGTTTGAAATTTTATGATAGATTGTGCTAAAATTTGGTAAATTTAGTTAACATGCCATAAAATAAATTAAATAAATAAATTCGTATTTAGAGTCTACCCACTCAGTCATGTAACTGATTTTCAGTGGGGCACAGTAAACCAAAGCGACCAAGCCAACCCTGTAGGCATGATGAATGCATGATAGGACATAGCTAAAAAATGTAGAAGATCATGAGAAAATGGAACGAAGACCATGCTTTTCGAGTTTCCATCAAAAACACCTAAAATTAAATTACGAAGTGTGATAAAGTTCAGGATGAAGATAATCACAGTACGGAAAATAGCAGCATTCATGTTGAGTTACGTGAACTCGGTTCTAAATGCTATTAGTAGGGGAGCAACCTGCATCTCGTAGGCTATTTGTGAAAGAGTATAGCGGTAAACGGCATTATTTTCAGTTAGGCCATACGAGTATTTTCCCCCTTCCTGGCACTTCGAGAAATGCTGCAGAGGGCGTCGGCGGCGTCGCGACGCCAACAGCCTTTATTGGCTTTTAAGTCAATAACTATTTACCTGACAGAAAAATTTGTAGGAAGTAGATTGTAGAGAATTAACGGGTGAACACTTGTGTGCAGTTTCGTTGCTATAGAGCACAAATGAGGTGGCGCCAGGAGCGTCGCGACGCCTCTTTCACTATTTTGCCTATAACTCCTGAACGTCTCATTTAACAGAAAAATTATGAGAAGCTTTTTTGTAGGAAATATAAATTGGAGTGTAACTACGTAAAATTTATGTTGTTTGTGTCAGTAATTAACGAAATTATGTGTAATTAATGAAAATATGTATATATGGGCAATCACATTTACAGTAAGTTGCCTCTTTTTTCAAATTTCAACGTCTAAATTATGACTGACTATGAAGATGGTAAATATGGCAAATATAATTTTATTATATTATAATAATATGTAGGCAATAGGTATATTATTAATAAGTAAATGTACCGTACCTATAATTACTAAAATAAGGTGGATGTGTTCTCACAAGACGTGAACATTGCAAACGTTGTGACCCATGAAAATGTAGAAACATGTTCATCCACATTACCAAGCATTAATACGATCCCACCATGGTCTGCTTATAATTTAATGATGACTAACACCTCTCACCCGATTCGGTGCTGCCCTTCTAATCGCTGCACCAGAACACGAGTGACCGTCCGCGGTGGCTCATACGATTGGGGCGTAGGTCCAAAGCGCGTGACTTCAGGGGGATGTGGGTTCGAGCCCCGCATAAGGCATGGGTTTTTGTTGTCCAAAACAATTCAAAACTTCAAAACTTCTCTAACGAGATGCGTAAAGAGTAAATCATCAAGAAATCACACAGCAGCAGAGGGAAACAACAACAACAACACAACAAAAACAACAACACACGAGTGGTCAACAACGCTGAAAAAAGCTCAAGGAATCTATACGCAAAGAGTTGGGTCCGTTAAAACGGTGATTTCACTTGAAATTGGCTTGTACGTTCCCTGCAAAACAACCTCAAATGCACAGGAATGATCTGAATAACATTATTCTTCGTCCAGGAAACTGCATACTGTGATGGATATGCTGAGGACGAGGTCAATTGGATCGTATATGACATATAGTACAGGGCCGTTGTGATATGACCCACGCATTCAAAAAAACAAGCAGGGACCGCTTGGGATTTATTAAGGTGGGTCTCCTGAACATCCCCAACAGAATCCCAAAAAATCCGGTTGCGGGTTATCCGCCATTTTGAAAATCAATTTTCAATTTTTTTAATTTTGTCGAAGAATGAAAAATTAGCTATATTGAGCGAAGTATTGGACCGAAATAGCTCAAATTTGTTTTAAATTGTTTTCAAAGAAACGATTAAAGCATTTGGTGCGCCCTGCTTTGATTATCTGGCGACCTACGGCCCATGATGGAAACTTTAACTCTTTTTCTTTCAATTATTGGAATAGTTTTCGCATATTTATCAATATAAAGTAGAAACTAACGATCCGATGAAAATTTGTTTCAAATAAAAGTTGTAGAGCATGAAAAAACACACCCATTTCATATTCTGGACTGTCTTCGTAGATAACAATGGCCGAACGCTACATGACAAGCAATACAATTGTGCGGTGAGCAGTGTCAGATGATAGCTCGATGCTCTTATCACTAGCGCTGTCCCTGGCCATAAGTCTCGTATGAATTTCGACCTCTATAGATTTTCTCCTTTGATCCTGTTAGGGTATACCTTAAGGATAAACAATCTTGGGTAAACCTCTGGCATCCCGGGCCTAAGTTTTTTTTTACGACTCCATCTTCTTTTGGGCATACGAGAAGTGCACGCACTTGGTTTTCATACATTTTACATACTTTTGACAACATGTGTAATAAATCTGACTTTATATTTGGATTCTCCAACAAATTTCTAATTAAATGATTTGAATTTGCCAATTTGGTCATCCTGGGAACATTGTGGGATTATTTATAGGGAAATACATATTATTATTAGTCCTGCATAAAGGTGCATTATCGTCAAATTGAGCATTTCATGATAGACATATAAAATTTGGCACCCAGTATACGAAAATGTAATTGGATAATTGAATCTATATGGGCAATCTCATTATTGCCCCACGACCACGACACCAATGACGGCCATTTTACAAGGTGGTCACAAAACTTATTTTTGAAAATTTATGACAGAATGTTGAAATTTGGTACACACTTATAACATGTCATTGAAAAATGACTGTTAAACAGGGCCATGTCAAACTAACTAAGACAATGGCACCAATGGTGGCCATTTTAGAAGATGGCCGACACACATTAATATGAACCACGTAAATTTTATGATAGAATCTTGTTATTTGGTACACACATAGGGCACTTCATTGAAAAATGTCATATTTATGTGTTATATCAATACTTTTTAGAAACAATGTGGTATGGATCCGCTATCGCGTATCTTGATAAGTTGCTATGGCATTAAAAACTACCAATAATACTGCTTATAATAATTCACTTGTGTTTTCCTTTTACACTGTAGGCAATTATTGACAAGTTTCTATAATTACACTATATTGTTTGAATGTTTATGCATTTTAAATGCGCCCAGCCCGCGAGAAATCGATTTAAACACAAAATTACTGTTTTACGATGTTCATGAAAGCTTCCATAAGTATTTTAAAAAATCAGCTCTGCGAAATTAAATTTTGCATTTACCCGGAATAAGGGTTTTTCCATTGTTGGTATTTTGAAATTTTCTCAAAAATGCTATATTTGACTGTCCATTGTTAAGCACTAAATTGCATTTGAGGAAAAATTCTTTCTACACACATTGAATTGACTTAAATAACGATCCGATTACAACCAAAGTTGTAATCCAATATGGCTGATAATTCCTAATATCCACAACATCTAAGTGAATGATGTAACAAAAGAGTGTAAAAACAGCACGAAAAGAGTATTCATATTGTGGATATTAGGAATTATCAGCCATATTAGATTAAAACTTTGGTTGTAATCGGATCGTTATTTAAGTCATTTCAATGTGCGTAGAAAGAATTTTTTCTCAAATGCAATTTAGTGCTAAACAATGGACAGTCAAATATGGCATTTTTGAGAAAATACCAACAATGGAAAAACCATAATTCCGGGTAAATGCAAAATCTAATTTCGCAGACCTTATTTTTTAAAATACTTATGGAAGCTTTCATGAACATCGTAAAACAGTAATTTTGAGTTTAAATCGATTTCTCGCGGATTTATCAAACATAGTTTGATGCTGGGCGCATTTAAAATGCATAAACATTCAAACAATATAGTGTAATTATAGAAACTTGTCAATAATTGCCTACAGTGTATAAGGAAAACAAGTGAATTATTATAAGCAGTATTATTGGTAGTTTTTAATGCCATAGCAACTTATCAAGATACGTGATAGCGGATCCATATCACATTGTAAAGTATTGACATAACACATAAATATGACATTTTTCAATGAAGTGCCCTATGAGTGTACCAAATAACAAGATTCTATCATAAAATTTACGTGGTTCATAATAATGTGTGTGTCGGCCATCTTCTAAAATGGCCGCCATTGGTGCCATTGTCTTAGTTAGTTTGACATGGCCCTGTTTAACAGTCAATTTTCAATGACCAAATTTCAACATTCTGTCATAAGTTTTCAAAAATATGTTTTGTGGCCACCTTGTAAAATGACCGTCATTGGTGTCGTGGGGCAATAATGAGATTGCCCTATATAGTCAATTAATTATCCATTACATTTTCGTATACTGGGTGCCAAATTTTATATGTCTATCATGAAACGCACAATTTGACGAAAATAGATCACCTTTTTGCAGGACTAATAATAATATGTATTTCCCTATAAATAATCCCACAATGTTCCCAGGATGACCAAATTGGCAAATTCAAATCATTTAATTAGAAATTTGTTGGAGAATCCAAATATAAAGTCAGATTTATTACACATGTTGTCAAAAGTATGTAAAATGTATGAAAACCAAGTGCGTGTACTTCTCGTATGCCCAAAAGAAGATGGCGCCGTAAAAAAACTTAGGCCCGGGATGCCAGAGGTTTACCCAAGATTTTTTTATCCTTAAGGTATACCCTAACAGGATCAGAAGAGAAAATCTATAGAGGTCGAAATTCATACGAGACTTATGGCCAGGGACTGCGCTAGTGATAGAGCATCGAGCAATCATCTGACACTGCTCACCACACAATTGTATTGCTTGTCATGTAGCGTTCGGCCATTGTTATCTACGAAGACAGTCTAGAATATGAAATGGATGTGTTTTTTCATGCTCTACAACTTTTATTTGAAACAAATTTTCATCGGGTCGTTAGTTTCTATTTTATTTTAATAAATATGTAAAAACAATTTAGATAACTTTTTAAAAAGAGAGTAATAATTTGAATCAAGTCAGTCAAGTCGCCAGTGAATCAAAACAGGGCGCGCCAAACGCGTTTATCAAACAAACGATTCCTATCAAAGGTTTTAAAACAATTATGAGCTATTTCGGTCCAATACTTCACTCAATATCGCTAAATTTTTATTCTTGACAAAACTCCAAAATCTGAAAATTGATTTTCGAAATGGCGGATAACCCGCAACCGGAATTTTTGGGATTCTGTTGGGGATGTTGAGGATATCTACCTGAAGAAATGCCAACTGGTCCCTGCTTGTTTTTTTGGATGCGTGGGTTTAGGCCTAAAATGAGCTAATTGCACTGTTCTAATATGGAAAATAGTGGTACTGATAACGCGTGGATTGAAGAGGGTTTATATGAGGCTTGTAGATGTAGATGCAAAACCGGCAATCTCCAAAAAAGTGTTTTGTCACAAAACTGAAAAAACTGTTTCAAGTATGTTTATGCATATTATAGTATAATGGTCATATTCACCTTAATGTATGTACCTTCTTGATGATAGACTGAATGGGAATTAAAAGTAGTCTTATTGTTATTATGTTTAATTAGTTATTTAATTTTGGAGAAAGCCACTTTTGCATCTCAAAATGGGAGAAAGCCATGTTTGCATTTACAATTATTATTTAATTTTGGAGAAAGCCGCTTTTGCATCTCAAATCGGAGAAAACTAAATCACAATTCAAGGTTATGTTGTCTTGTGTCATGTTGTCACGTGATCATTTGGAGTGTTCTGATTGGGTGTCATGGAGAATGCTGAGTTTGAATTTGAAACGGTTGTGGAGAATGCTGACTTTGAATCTAAACTTATTTTCATTCTGCTTTTTTCAAAGGGAGAATGCCGATTATGAATTTGATGCTTATTTTCAAGTTGTTGCATTCAAGCTTACGAATCCAACGAGGTATTACCTCTAAAAAAATCACGTTTTTGGAGATTACCGGTTTTGCATCTACAAGCCTCATATGGAACTGCAACTGTTCGTCAAATACTGGACTGGTAAACATGTCAACAGGGAAGTTGAAGCTCACTTGAACACCACCCAGAAGTGAAGGCAAGTTTCTGTGTATGGTACAGGTGATACAGAAAGCACGCAAAGGAGGGGATGTTGGTGCAATAAAGAAAGCAAACAGTGATGTTTTGAGTGAGTTCGATTCAATAAAGTTCAGATATATGTTAAATAAGTTTGAAACAGAAGGTTGTTCTCGACCTTTGTTTAAAGCTGTTATATTCCATACATGAAAATGGTAGTTGAGCTATTATTGTTTATACGAGCTGTTCGTACAGGTGACTGGCTTTTTCACTTGTCTTCATTAGAAATGCTAGTCAAGTATGTCTTTGCTCACGATAAAAGGAATTATGCTCGTGTGATCCCACTTTATTTCGCCGAGATGAGGGAGATAGAGTTTAATGCGCCAGATATCTGGAAAGAGTTCATCGAAGGAAACTGGGTTGTTAAAAAATGAAATCGTACCATTCTGTGCTATCGGAGATCATGCCCTCGAGCAAATAATCCGGACTCTGAAGGTAGAGGATGGTCTTCCTGGATTAACCCTTAACCCGGGTGCTCGCTCAAGAATCTTTCTCATTGCTCCTGAAATGGCAAGACTCTCTGGAGAATCGTACCATTTAGCTAACTTGGAATCGTTGGTGTCATAAAGACATCATAGGCACACTCGTGCGTCAATGGATAGACAAACTACTGACACAGAGAAAATGGTTGGACATTTTCAGAGAGTTACCAATCCATTTACTGTCAATTTAAATGAGTTATTAATTTGGTAACTTTGGTAATGACTGAAATAGTTGTTTATCATGTGTTGCGACAAAATGACGTGGGAATCGAGAAAAATGAACGAATTTGTAACAGAGCGCATTCAAAGCAACACAGTTAATGTTTGGTCTCCGATAAAAACATTAATCTGAAGACGTGGAAAACGACAAACAAAAAGATTCAAATCAAGACTAAAAATGAAATCATCGAACTTAAAGAAACATCTAACGTGATGACGAGAATGCTTGTAGCTAGGTCAAGACCTGAATTAGATTTGAAAGAAGCCATTGGTGTGTACGAATTCTCTGTTGTTCCCCGATCATTATTTCCTATTGATGGTATCTTACACCACTGCTCTATGAAAAGTCACTTGATGGCTATTTTGGGGGAATTAACAATAAATAAAAGTGGGCAAAATTACATAAACGTAAACGCCGACAGCTGTGAAGCAATGTTGACAGTCGCGATAATATACGGAATGACAGAAGTTCAATCTTTAACTATAAACATCCCAACACAACCACTTGCGTTCAACTTGCCGATCTTTTTATAAGTCCGCTGCACAGTAAATTCAGTGTTGACAGACCCTGATGATTTGCAGCCACAAGATTATGGATGGGTGCTGAAAGAAGCCGAGTTTGAAGCTGTTACAACTCTCCTTTCACCTGCGCCAACTGCAGTGGTGCAATTAATAAAATGTAATTGCTCGAAATCAAAGTGTGCCACAAGATGCAGTTTCAGGGCACACAAACTAGCGTGTACTGAACTTTGTGGTTGCACAAATGAAGATGACGAGGATGGAGAGTGTCAAAACACTACAACTCTGAATACAGACACAGAAGACGATGAGGATGACTTTTGAATAGTAAGTGGTGGATTTTTAACAATACTTTCAGTAACGGTAGTACACATTTAAACGTATTTTGTAAAGTATCTGTGTTTTTTCAGGTTGTTATTGCAAGACGTATGAATCATCAAGGAAGACTCAGAAGAAAACAATTAATTTTCTTAATAAAACTCACAATTAGAATTATACTTTATTTTTAGTAATTATAGGTGCCTTACTCATTAAAAATATGCATACATATTTTAATATAATATAATAATATTTGCCATATTTACCATCTTCATAGTCAGTTATAATTTTAACGTCGAAATTTGGAAAAAGAGGCATACTTACTGTGAATGTGATTAGCAATATATACCATATTTATCATTAATTACACATAATTGTGTTAATTACTGACAAAAACAACAAACATTTTATGTAGTTACACTCCAATTAATATTTTCAACAAAAAAGCTTCTCATAATTTTTCTGTTAAATGAGATGTTCAGGAGTTAAAGGCAAAATAGTGTAAGAGGCGTCGCGACGCTCCTGGCGCCACCTAATTTGTGCTCTATAGCAACGAAACTGCACACAAGTGTTCACCCGTTAATTCTCTACAATCTACTTCCTACATATTTTTCTGTCTGGTAAATAGTTATTGACTTAGAAGCCAACAAAGGCTGTTGGCGTCGCGACGCCCACCGAATCCCTCTGCAGCATTTCTCGAAGTGCCAGGAAGGGGGAAAATACTCGTATGGCCTAACTGAAAATAATGCCGTTTACCGCTATACTCTTTCACAAATAGCCTACGAGATCGAAAATCATACAGGTTGCTCCTCTACTATATACATTATCGTATTGACTCTTACAACAAACAACAAAACAAACAGACAAAACTTTATTTTTATCTCCACCTTGTTTACTTGGATATATACCAACCAAATATTTTTACAAAGGTTTCTTCTTCATCTGATTGGGTGGGTGGGTGGCTAATAGTTTTCTGGCTAATAGCTAATTCTGTGTTCATGTTTGTGGATCCCAAACGGATAAACTTTAAGAAAAAATAAGTGGCACCAACCAATGACAGTCATCTACGGGACTATTGCCTTTTCCAAACGAGAATTTAATTACACAAACTTAAATGGGAACATAAACGTTTTCATTTTCATGTTTAAAATTCATTAACAAGATGAAGTGTTATAGAAACTAGTCCATTGCCTTCAATGTGTACGAATAATGTGTGTATTATTTATTATAAGTAAAGTACTAGGAAAACGCTCAGTTGGACGCGTTGTTGAGCGAGCACCGGTACGTGCAACACGACCCGAGTAAGACATTCCCATAATGTTACATACCAATAAGTCTTTAAGGTCTTGACCGATTTAGCTGAAAATTTGAAAAATAGGAGAGAATGGATAAAATCCACCGCCATCTAGAAGACCTTGACATCATTTCCTTGTTAAACTCTTTGGTTACAAATAATACACTGCTTCCTCGATAGTGTTTTGATTACTTCTAGGTGGCAGTGCATAGTGACCTGAAACCACGTGCGCCGTTGCCATGGTAACGGGACTTTGTTATAATGTAATTTCCGACTACACTACTTATCGGATCAAAATAAAAATAACATATTCGTGATCGGACGGACATTCTAAATGATTTGGCCACCTCAGATTTTGTCTCCGTTAAGTTGAAAAAAAAACTTTCAATTAACTTTAATGTAACTTTTTAACTTTTTAAACGATTTTGCCACAAAACTATACAGCAACCCGCCTAGGTGGTATGTACATGTGTGCAAAATTTCAGGTCGATCAGAGAAACGGTGCGACCTGTATCGAAGCAGTAACAGAAAAAAAAAAAACAGACATTCGAGCCATAAGAGTCAAGTGGAGACGCTCGCTTCGCTCGCTCAATTATTGTTTATTTTTAATGCCACCCATTATGATACATTGCTTCTAAAAAGTATTGAATTGATATAACACATAAAAATGTAATTTTTCAATGGCGTGCCCTATTTGTGTACCAAATAACAAGATTACTTATACCATTGAATTTACGTGGTTCATATGTGTGACGGCCATCTTTTAAAATGGCTGCCATTGGTGCCACTCAGTTAGTTTGACATGAAGGCATTTTGGTGTGGCTTGGTCTTGTGGTTAGCCTACCTACTTCCACTGCAGAAGGTCCAGAGTTCGATTCCCGCTAAAGTCAGAAGTTTTTTAACTTCTGATTTGGACTTACGTCCATCAGTTCTTGTCTTTGTAAACGAATTTGGAATTTGAAATTTGTAAACGGTGACTTTGGAGCCGTCCTAGCGACGAGGCACATAATAAATTTAAAGTTGATCTGAATCGGCCTTGTTGATTCTGGCGTTGATCCGCGGGTGTTAGCACTGTCCATACCACTGATAACTATATTTCATATTAAATAATATTGATCTTTGGTTGGTTATCGCTCACTCGTCGATTAAGGCGGGGCCTACAGGGTTGGCTAGGTCGCTTTGGTTTACTGTGCCCCACTGAAAATCAGTTACATAACTGAGTGGGTAGACTCTAAATACGAATTTAATTTATTTAATTTATGTTATGGCATGTTTACTAAATTTACCAAATTTTAGCAATCTATCATAAAATTTCAAACAACACGTTTGGCCGCCATCTTGTAAAATTGTAAAATGGCCCCTATTGGTGTCGTGGGACAATTCTGAGATAGACCAATATTCAAATATTTATCCAGTTACATCCCTAATATTTTGTGACAAATGTTATGTGATGTTAGGTAGTGTAGGCTGCTTCCAATCTTTGATTTTTTATTCAAATTTGCATACTAAAATTTGCATCTCAAGTTTAACTCCAATTATTAATCAATCATATTCTTAATTACATGCCATGCATAAAGCCAACTTCATTAATTAGACAACTCAATATTAATAATAAAATAATCATAATGAATCTTCTAGAACGAAACTCAAGGTTTGGAAGTATTTAGAAACTAAATTTCAGTCTAAAATCTCAACGCAGAGGCGTAGTGCCCTTCAGGTAATTGGTTTTCAAGGAATTGGTGAATAGAAATCATGTGGGTCGGAGACAGAGGTCTGGACAGAGTGTATGGCGTTGAGCTCAGCGTAAGCCGTCAGATGCCAGCTAGTCGGCGATTATTGTTCGGTTGACTGGTTACCTAGCCGAAAGCACAGATGTTATCTTGATTCCGAGTAGCTGCTACGCAGTATTTTTGAGAGTGGTTTCTTTCTATAGTTAGGGGTGAGTCAATAGGATGGCTTGACAAAGGGCTTAAGTCCAAGTATTTTAACCCAGGGACTGTGGTTTCAAGTTGAGATAGTTCGGGTATATAATTGGTCAGATACTAGGAATCTGAGAGGCTTCACCATGTCATTGAGGGCCATACTGGTGTTTTTGAAGACACGGAGGGTTGCTCGAGAGAGTTGTTCGGTGGCGGTGTCCACGGGTGGACGTGTTGTGTTGGGGAGTCTTCGAGCGGAGGCCATCGATTCAGCCACGTACCGCTATGGCGTCGCGCGAGGTTTAATTGCTAGATGGTTGCTACAGCTTCGGGTGGCAATCAGAAACCTAGATTTCGGTTCGGTTCGGGTGAAGTGTGGTGGTAAAGGCAATATTGAGTTAATCGGGAAAAGTATTTGTGAAGTGTAATAAATTTGTTTGAGTGATTGAATAATCAGTTTAGGTCAACGTAGTAATTTAATAGTCTTCGGTTCAACCAAGTCAAATGTGGTTCATATCAACATAAATTCGTCGAAAATATCATCTCTAAGTAAATTTTAATAATAAATAATCAAACTTGGTTTGATTATTCTTCGTTGTCATCAGACCACTCAAGGAGTGCTGATTGAGTAAGTGAGAGTGACTGTTTTTCGTCAAAGTAAATATTGTTTCTTCGAACTGTAACGGCGCTAATGTTATAATTATCCGAATAACCAGATTAATATATCACCAGTAACGTGTCATGATCATTGATCAACAATAAATATAAAAATCTACGTGTGTCTGTTGACACCACTCAACAATAGAATCATCGAGAATTCTCGTCTAAAGGAGGACCAATCGTGTAAGCTGATGTTGGATGCCTAGGAGTGTAGATCGACTCCCGACATCGCCCATATCAATGGATTAACCCGTCAACATTTATCATCGTTCCGCCTCAAGATAAATCTACGTATTCCCATAGTGCAACGTAAAGAATAGTGCTACAAAGTGTCAATGTGCGCATATAAAAAATAGTGTCATCGTATCATCAAGTCTCCACAATTGGATTAAAAACAATTCTACGGCAGAAGGTGAAGTACCTGTCAAATGACAGTTCAATTTATCATTTTTGTATTTTGTAAACTTAAGATATTTTTTTCATAAAAAACGTTGTATTGTTCACCTAATAATAGTTCAGTCGAAATAGGAATTCACGAGCTCGTTAGGCAGGTAAATTAGTAAGAAATTTGTATCACCATATTGCAATTGTCAATAGTGAACCAGACATTGTTAAACATTTATGCAGTATATTTTCCAGTAGTTAGACACCCTGACAATTCCTACCCTAAGGTTAACCGGACGTAGGCATTGTTATCGTCGCTACGGAGGGCTGGCTGGAGTCCGACGGCAAGTATCCTGCCGCCGTAAGGAAGTAAGGTAGGATTAGGTTGAGTGTAAGAACGTGTATTTTGTGACAGGCCTTTCAGGTATTTAATTAATTAATTATTGTGGGAATAATTAATAAGTAATAATTTTCTTTTAATGAGTTTTATGCTTTAAGTCTGAGCTAGTAATCAAAATTATCAATGTAAATTAGTCTGCCAAGTCCAGAGTCGGGCAACTTTTAGGGCTTGAGTATCACAATTTGGCTGCCCGAACGTGTGGCATGAATCATACCGCGACCCGAGATTTCTTTTTTTGTAATTTTTTTTAAATTTTGCAATAAACATGGCAGGAATAGAAGAGGAAGTTCAGGTAACAAGGGGATATCAAACAGGAGGGCCTGATGATACTACTTTGATAACCACGGATCTGTCAATGATAAACTTTCCAGATGACAGTAGCTGTCAAGCAATCATGAATATAACACCACCAAGTCTTGTAGTGAACACGCTAGACGAAACAGAGCAGGAGGGGGAAAATCAGCCTATGTCAGATGAAGGTTTAGGAAAGAGTGATTCAGATGTGCAAATATCAGGGAACAAAGAAAAGGAGGAAAACGAGGATGGGTTTTCAAAAATGTTTGAAATGATACGGGATTTGAAACAGGCTATAGATAGGAAAATAGAAGAACAGGCAGGAAAACAGATAAGAAGTTAGACGGACAGTCAGAAAAAGCAGATAAACGGGCGAGTGATTTGAAACAGGCTATAGAAGAACAAGCGGTAAGAACAGATGAAAAAATAGATAACTTATCGGCTGAGTTAAAACAGGCATTAGACAGGAGGGGACAAGCATTGGAAGTATGGGTACAGGAATTGAGAGAGGGAAATGTGGAAAAACAGGAGTTGGGAGATAGTAAAGTGATGAGTGATGTGATTGAAGATAAGAATGATTGTTTAGCAGTGGAGATAGTGAAAGTAAAAGAGAACGAGTGTGAGAAGAGTGATGATAAGAATGAAGAGGTTGTTGTTGAGAATGATAGCTTAGACTGCGTTGAGATGGAGGTAGAGTGTGCCGATAGCTATGAAAGTTTAGTGGAGGAGAGAGTAAATGATGATAAGAGTGATAAGGACGACGATAGTTGTTTGGAAAGTGTAGAGGTGGAGATAGATAGAGAGGATGATAAGGAAAGTGTGGATGATAAAGAAGTTATGTGTGAAGAGTTGATTGATAAGGAAGTAGAAAGTGTAGTGCTGATAAAAGCTACGAGTAAAAATGTGTTTGGGATCGGAATGATAAGGATTAGCGAGGAAAAATGGAGTGACTGGAATTGGCATAATGAGGTTACCTTTAAAGTGAGTAAAGAAAGGGTAGTCGATTTGACAGTAATGTTTGAATGGAAAAAGATAGACTGGTTTGAAAAGGAATTCATGATAGGGGGTGGTCGAAAGAAAAGAGAACGCCAAGAGAAAAGTGTGTTGGCGAGATTTAAAATGATTTACTTGGGACAAGAACAGGTAGTGTCTAGAGAAAGAATGAAAAGAAAGAGAATAGACAAGGATGAACAAACGACTGTCAAAATGAAGTGTATAATGTAAACACATGCCTTGAAAACGAAATAACTGTCAGTGAGTTTATTTTATTATTAGTATAGATATGTAATGTAGATAAGGACTAGACGTGCAAGCGGGTATTTTTCAAGGGCAAGGATAAGAATAGGTAAATTAGGCTGAGGTTAAATATCTTTTGTGTGATTTTGAATTTGAGTAATTTGGCGGGTTGGAGGCTATTGATTTGTGCAATGTCCAGAACAGGTGGGATAGGTCTGCATTACTGAAGGGAAAAGATTTTGGTTTGATAAGAATACTGCGATGAGATAAGAATGATAAGAGATTATGAGCTGCGATGATATACTAATGTTTTGTTGTCAATGAAGTAACATGCCATTGATAATAATATACTACGATGAAATAATATGAGAAAAGGTTCAATACCTCGTCGATTAATGAGAGATAAGAGATACTGCGTCGAAAAAATGGAATAATAGGTTATATACCTCGTCGATAAATGGGATAAAGGATAATAGGAACTGCGATGATATAATTATGCTAAGGCATGCGTCGATAAATTAAGATCTTTTCAAAGTAGGTAGCGATTTGTTTTATCTAGGAGGGGGTTGTTCAGTTGGTAGTTTTTTAATTCAATTACTCAGGTAATTTATCATCAGTGGAGATTTAGCTAGGAGTCTAGTGACAGGTCAGCAAAGTGTAAGAAAACACCATGGTACACTTTGAGGGGGTGACAAAAAGATAGCTCGCTTTCAATAGGAAACCATGTGTTTTTTTTTATGGCCTCTAGTGTGTCAAACTAATTATGTAAGCCGCGTCTAGATTGTTGTATATAATTTTATTAGTCAAGCTCACTGATCAGTTTAATGTATTCTTTGTTTGTAGAGTAGGAGAGGGTAGAATCCGCTCATCCGCTAATTTTTATACGTAATTAATTTCAATGTGAAGGTAGGTTGCGGCAACAATGCTTATGGGTTAACCAATGAGAAAGGAATGTCCTATACCTAACCCCCAACCCAACCTAAATGAAACTGCATTGTATAATATGTGTGGTGAACTAAGGGAACAAAATATTGTGGATGTGTCACTGATATGATATCAGGGAACGAGATATTATTGTGTCCTGAGTTCAATTTTTCTGGTATAATTTGTAGTTTGGTCTAATTGTTTTATGGTAATCAACCTGTGTATAAAATAGAAGGAGGGAGTAATTAACTAATTTTTTTGTGTGAAAGTTGCACCTGAAGTGCAAAATTTGAGTAAAATATAAAGTAGAAAAGCAATTAATGAGAGGGTGGTAATAAGGAACTACATGACAAATTTGTTACAGTGAATACTTGTAGGTCCTGAGGGTGCTAAATAAAATAGATTAAGAGGATTGTGTGTGTCAGCTGGAAGTAGTATGCAAAATTAATTTCAGTACTAGTTTATGTCAGCATTGGGGAATTAGAGGCTACTGTAGTAACGTAATTTTGGTGGAATTCCTTTGAGAGGGTAGTTAATCCTAGATCAGATGTCATTAGTGATATAGATAACAGGATATTTAATGAGAATCAACACATACACATGTTTAGTTTTGTAATTATTTGAGGTTTAAAATCTCATTAGATACAAATTATGTTATAGCCATCTTGTTGCCAAGGCAGGTAAATTAGTAAGAAATTTGTATCACCATATTGCAATTGTCAATAGTGAACCAGACATTGTTCAACACTTATGCCGTATATTTTCCAGTAGTTAGACACCCTGACAATTCCTACCCTAAGGTTAACAGGACGTAGGCATTGATATCGTCGCTACGGAGGGCTGGCTGGAGTCCGACGGCAAGTATCCCGCCGCCGTAAGGAAGTAAGGTAGGATTAGGTTGAATGTAAGGACGTGTATTTTGTGACAGGCCTTTCAGGTATTTAATTAATTAATTATTGTGGGAATAATTAATAAATAGTAATTTTCTTTAATGAGTTTTATGCTTTAAGTCTGAGCTAGTAATCAAAATTATCAATGTAAATTAGTCTGCCAAGTCCAGAGTCGGGCAACTTTTAGGGCTTGAGTATCACAGTTATTTGTCTACAATGAAACTCACAATCCGCATCACTTATCTGCATGACTAATATCATAATAATTAATTTTCTATAATCCCACTTTGTTCCCAGAATGACAAAATTTATATCATGTAATTGGTAATTTCATAGAGAATCCAAATATTACTTCAGATTTATTACAACTGAAAGAAACAGTATAGAAAATGTATAAAAACCAAGAGCGTGTACTATATGCATATGCCCAAAAGAAGATGGCGTCGTAAAAATCTTAGGGCCGGAACGGCAGATGTCTACCCAAGATTTTTTTATCCTTATGGTATACCCTAACAGGATCAAAAGATAAAATTCATCCAGGTCGAAATTCCTGCTGGTATTATGGCCAGGGACTGCACTATATGTGCAAATAACAGGATATTTAATGAGAATCAACACATACACATGTTTAGTTTTGTAATTATTTGAGGTTTAAAATCTCATTAGATACAAATTCTGTTATAGCCATCTTGTTGCCAATATGCTGACACACATTCGTGATTTTTTTCAAAACATTGTGGTTGATATTGTACACTTGAGATATCCGTAAAGTAAGGCGTAGTTTGGAAAAAGTGGGTTCACAAGGTCTATTTTGACCTATAACTGACTATTCCATTGTTGTATTTTTATTTTAGTTGCATTTGTATTGTTGTGAACTTTCTTCTGAATGGAATACAAGTAAAATTAAGTGTCTGCGATTATTTTCCTAACATTTATTTTGGTTTTAGTAAGTCAATGTGCGGCATTAGAAATGAAGCGTCGGCCATCTTTGAAGCGTCGTGACGTATTGTTAGCAGTGAAATTTTTTCTTCAGTTATACAACAATACATGCTCTGTGATGTGTAGAACCAAATTATATGGGTTAGCCCTTGCCCCCCAAGTTGAGCCCAACTTTCGACCGAGATGAACGACTATAACTCTCCTGCTCCTCTTACAAAGGTCAAGTATGGTTAAATTGGATTTAGAGTTTATTTGTGAGAATTTTTGTGATTTAATACATTAGTAACTTGCCAATTTTTGTTATCCTTTAATTCATGGTTAATGTTTTAAGTATCTTTACGGTAAATAATGCAACCAAGTGATTTGATTTTAGGTTCACTGCAATTGGATCTTTGTAATTTTCTATGTTTGCAAGGTAGTGTGGATTTTGTTTCTATTTGTTTATTTTTATAATGCTGTTGTTATTTTATTGAATTTTTTGTTTTACCCTTCCCTTAAAAATGGAAACATAGTTTTTCTGAAACGTTGGGATTAAAAGTTATTTTCTATAATACTATGCGTGATTATTTACCGTAAAGATACTTAAAACATATATATATATTACGTGTGACCATTTCTTTACTAATATGATGGATATAGAGAGAAACATTATAACTGGCGACCAACGTGTTTTTTGTTTATTTTACCCGAACTTGTTTGTATAGTGGGTACTTTAACCAGTACCTCAACCACCGCAGGCCTATGCTCCGACCCCGAGGAACACAACTCCCATAGCCCTAGCGAGTAGTCTAACTCACCTCAAGGATGGTCTATAATATCATCCTTTGCTGCTAGTTATCCTATGATAGTGTTTGTTTCCTGGTTCCGGTGCCAAGGGGAACAACACAAGGAGAAGGCTCTGGCAAATTATTATATTCTGGGTTCCATGACCGAAACACCAGCCGCCTGTGACTGGCCACACGAGGACGGCTCAGAGACCATGACCTTGAAATCTTCCGTCATTTTGTTTCCGACCTTGTGGCCTCTCTGGACGGTACTCCCCACCTTTTCGGAATTGTAGTCTGCTGCTTCACAGACGAACTGGTTCATATGTAATAGATAGCACATACACAATATTCTATGTACAGTCAAATCTCAGTTATACGAAAAAGAATGCATCATGATTGACGAAATGGAAATATCAAAAGGACTAGAGCTAATGCCAGGCATGCTTAAATACGTTGGCAACTGCACTATAGGCAACAACAGTAAAATGACAGAAGAAGCATCTCAGTTACTTGTAGTAGTGGTGATGACAAGGGGGCTTAGCAGCAATCGGAAGCAGGTAATTGGGCACCACTTACTCAACAAAAAACACGACGACGATGCTTTAGCCAGTGTTGTTAAAGAAGCAGTTGCTGCCATTCATGAAGCTGGCTACAATGTCCGAGGCTGAGAGAAAGAAAGAGTTCGATATATTGATTGATTGATTGAATATTGCTTAACGTCTCATATTTATGCACTTTGGCTAATCGAGACGATGAGTGGTGATAGATGAGAATGAAGTATGAACAGAAGGGAGGAGGGGAAACCCGGTACCGGCACGTAGCCTACTCCTTTCGAAAAGTACCAAGGGGACCAACGGCTTAACGTCCCATCCGACAGGACGGTGTAACTTTGACAGTCATATAGGTTCCTCCACTAACCCGGACTGCCGAGCAGACGACAAGGAGAACGAAGCCGTTACACTAGCTTTCGAACCCTCCATCTGCTCTAACCAGCGGTATACGTGAGTTTCAGGGTAGAGCGGTCACCCACTCTACCCATGACCACGCCCGATTCTGCTTAACTTCGGTGTTCGAGTGGGAACCGGTTAAACGAGTTCGATATAGTTCATCCAGTCAACGAGGACCAGAAACTGTACATGTTTGCTGATGCTCCGCACCTTTTGAAGAACTTGACACAAGCTCTGCCCACTCATCAGACACTATTCCTGAAGACACTCTTAAATCGGAAAAGCTGACCTCCAACAAGGTAGACGTTAAGTATCTTAGCCCTTTCGGACCCTGTACTCACAAACGTGAGTGTTTAGTTTTGAATTTTTACCGCTTGAATATTTGAATTATTTTACTGTTTGGTCCTGACCATCATGTTTGTGAGTGTTCAATGCATCGAGAAAGCGGTGGTATAGTTCGAAGGATCTCGCACAGATAGCAGCACGCGGGAATAAAATCGCTGTTTTCCAATCTGTCAGTCAACATGACGCAACGTAACAGTAAGTATTTATTATTTGTATTAAATACCACATTTATTCAAAATATCCTGACGTGTAAATTAAGTTAAATAGATGACAGTAATATTTAACACATCTATTCTAATAATAAATTGTGTTTATTGTACGAAATCACATGTTGAAATCACACCAGTACAATTGTGAGTGCTGGGACTGTTCCCTGTATTTACTTACTACAACTATAACCCTACTTTTTTGTTTACTTCTGTGCAATTTCGCACTGTGATGTCAAAATGTGACTAAAATATGGTATTCTTTTGATTTACAGTTGGGAGATCGGCAACAGAGATATCTAGGTGCCCGTTAGGGCGCCGCAGCCAAGCCGCGGTGCGCTACACACTCAAGCACCTTATACACCAAGCAGAGTTGGGGTGATTTCGAGGTGTTACCCAGCCGTCATGTAACGTGATGTGAACTTGAAAACTATCACAATCGAGGGGATTTAGGTACCTGACAACACATGCCAAATTTTATTGGGGTACGACCATTCCTTCTTGGTGAAAAAATGGCTTCAAACATGCTCAAAATCATTTTAAGGATGTTAGCTACTGCTAACATCTAATTCGTCAGTTTCAATCGGCCCGCGATTCTGACCAGACGGGTGGGGCTACAATGTTCATATTTTACATGGACATTAAGGTTATAGTAATATAGTCTCTTTTGAAAAAAAAAGTTGAAAACGTTTGCTGGAAGGCTTCCAAATAAAGGTTTTAAATAAGCCTTAAACACTAGGCATACAATCAACAAGTAACCATAGTTACTTGACACTTGTTGACGGTATAAGCAGAGTTAGGCGGGAAAGTGCGATACGTAAACAAATGGAGGACATTTTAAATTTTGCTTCTATGTGTGAAATGAGAAAAGTTGTCATTATACTCTCATAAAACAAATCAGAAACCGTCCCTGACCTAGGCCCAGATGTAGAAAATTATTTATAATACAACAGTGTAGGTCTAAAGTTCCATTAGGCTATAGGACTAGATAAAATTATTACTAACATTACATGTTTGACAAGCCTAGCCAACCCTAGGCCAGCACAACATAGTTCTGACACACTTCCCGCACAAATAACTAGTTTTGATTACTAAAAGCCTAATGCAGATAAACAATAGTATGATTGTCCACCAAGGCTATACAAAAATGTTCCGAAATAATACACATATTCTTTTCTTTTTAGCCTTGTTGAGCCATGATCAAAGTCAGCTTGCTACTACACACAATGTCGAAGCAAGGTGTCGAATATGAGCGTGATCATCTGTTTGTTTACATAATTGCAACAACCAAATCATTTCATGCAACTCGGCTTTCGATTAGTCCGCGTTTATGAAGGCACTGCCATCTAGAATAAATATAGAACGTTTTCGAGCTCTTGTCTGGATTTCGTGAACCTCACCCCACGTAAATAACAGCCCATGACGTTTTCCACGATACCGTTCAAGAATACCAATTCCTTCGAAAACGAAAACGACTTCGTTTTCTAATTGCGTTTTCAACTCATCTCCCACGAACTCAAGAATTGGGGTCCAGTCCTTATACCGTCGTTATACCATGGTTATACCACCTATACCCAGGATGTACATGAATCCGGGTCTAGATATTTTACATCCTTTTGTTATTGCTAATACCATAGAAATTAAATCAACTTTGATAAAATTATAATATTTTAACAAATAATTTTACAATGGAACTTGAAAAAGTAATGAGATCACACAGATAACAAAAACTTGTAGAAATACAGCCAAACCTTACACACTCAAAAGAAATGAGATCTAAAAAAAGGGCCAAGCTCATCTACCCTTCCACATTTGCGCATTCTTAATTCATAAACGTACAGTGTCCCATAACAGCATCCTCGAAAAGCTTGGCAAAATAAAATTTGCATGTAATTACATTTAAATTCATTAGAAAAAAGAACTTGGTTGAACTAGGCCTATTACGTTTAAATTAATAATTGCAAATTCTATTTTGCCAAGCTTTTCGAGGATGCTGTTATGGGACACTGTACGTTTATGAATTAAGTATGCGCAAATGTGGAAGGGTAGACGAGCTTGCCCTTTTTTTTAGATCTCATTTCTTTTGAGTGTGTAAGGTTTGGCTGTATTTCTACAAGTTTTTGTTATCTGTGTGTATGACTTACTTGAGAACACGGATGTTGAGGATTTTTCCAGAAGGACGATGTTGATTTGACATACTATCCAAACAATGATGAAGACAATCAAGATGACGTTTCCGAGGATAATGTATCAAATACCGGTAGTGAAGATGAAGAATTTGTAGACCTACAAATCCTTGACCCTTCAAACAATCCTGTGCCTCCAGTGCCTAGCACCAGGCCAACAGGCAGTAGGCGTAGGACAGGCTCCTAGGCCTAGGCCTAGACCTAGGCAACCACAGAACTTGACGTGGAGGAGAGACGTAGCACTTCCAGACAAGGATGCTACTTTTACAGATGTCTCTATTGATATCCCAGTGGTAAAAACTCCCCTTGCTTATTTTGAAGACTACTTCCCCTCTGATTTTTTTGAAAATGTAGCCACTTACACAAATATGTATGCACTGGCTAAATTGGGGAAAGAGCTTAAAACAAATGTCACTGAAATAAAGAAAATGTTTGGCATGCATATCATTATGGGTTGCATTTTGTTTCCAAGAATACGCATGTATTGGCAAACCAACCTTGACAATGGACTAATTGCACGTGTAATGACGAGAGATCATTTCTTTTCCCTCCGTACGTGCCTCCACTTTGTGGACACTGAAAATACGGACGATGAAATCAAAACGGCTAACAAATTATGGAAGGTACAGCCAATAATCGATACCGTCAGGAATCGCTGCCTCCAACTCCCACGCACTGCCGAGCAATACTCGATCGACGAACAAATGATCCCGTTTACCGGCAGATGCCATTTGCGTCAATACGTTTAAAAATAAACCGAGGCCAGTTGGCTTAAAAAAATTTGTAATGACTACATCCCAAGGGCTCGTTATGGATTTTGAAATCTACCAAGGAAAAACAACAAGACTGCCCGAAAACAACCTAGGTTTAGGCCCATCCGTGGTTTTACGATTAGCAGAGACCTTGTCAGAAGGGTCTTGTGTCTACTTTGATCGCTATTTCTCTACCGTGTCACTGATGGATGGGTTATTAGACAAGGGCCTTGAAGGAACGGGGACCATTATGACAAACCGAATAAGAAACATCACCTTTAAATCTGATTCTAAATTGGCCCGAGGAGAAATGGAGGAGTTTTGTCGCAACGACGACAAGGTAGGGATAACGCGTTGGAAGGATTCGAAAGTTGTAACCATGATATCTACCCTCCAGGGATCTGAACCACAAAATAGTTTTTAAAAATAGAAAATTAAGTGTTATTATGTTTTTGAAAAATTATGAAAATGTTTTTAGATAAGATTGTGAGGCCTAGCCCTAGGCCTAGTAATCTGAATCTGGATCAGGATTTTGCTATGGGGGGCCTATAGGTCTATGCTACAGAGCTGCATTTTGCTATTTTGCCTACCTGACTTTTTCACCTAGCTATAATTTCTATTTTTTTTTATTTTGAAAAGGAATCCTTCCTTTCCAAACAAATTTCAGATCGGCAGAATGCCAAGGTAGGCCTAGTGAGCAAGAGTGGGCCTAAACCCCCCAAAAAAGAGGAAACAATCATTTAAAAAAGGAGGATTCAACCAACATTAATAAGAAGGACACCAATAATAAAAAAAAGGAAACTAGCCAATAACAAAAAACCAGGCTGTGGAAGGAAGGCTGTGGAAGGTGAAGAAATCGAATCTATGGAGAAGACTACTTGGCTCCAGGAAGAGTTCAAGAAAAAGGAACGTGACGACATGCTCGTCCTGGAGATCATGAACACGTCACATCCCATGCAGCGGCTCCTGATTAACAGAAAACCAGACATTGCTGATGTCAAGGCAACATGGCCATATCTCTTTGAGGAAGGTAGCCAACACAACCAGGTCTCGCTGAAGCGCCCCTCATTGACAAGACTGTCACGTGTACCCTGGTGTCAGTCCGGCAGATACCTACATGGATCGGCGTCTGGGCATCCGCTGGTGCCAGGCAACAACATCAGGAGTAGTCACAAGAGCAACATGCAGCGGCTCCTGATTAACAGAAAACCAGACATTCGATTGTGCTCAAATTTCACACGAATATATTAATTCATAAAATTAAGGTTTTGTGAAAAAATCATAACAATCGGGTAAAGCATGTAGGTGTTATAAGTCGAAGAAATTATTTAAAAATAAAAATAAAAATCGTAAAACTGCGATTTTAATGAGAAATAATTTTTCGATTGCGCTCAAAAACGTGGCAGTTGTAAGTTCAGAGATTTCGAAGGCCTCCATAAAATTTCATCGCAATTGGAGTATCGGTTTAGCCGAAATTGTGAGTACAAACACACAAAAAAGAGAAAAAAACATTCCGGATTTTTTTCCCATTGTAGTGACATGGAATCTTCGCTTCGCTCGCTACGCTCATCCAATGATCACAAGGAATCCGAAAATCGATGGCTCCAAGTTAAGTTCCTGTAACTTTCTTATTAATTGATTTAATCAAATAAATTTATTTATTTCCCTAAAACATTACAAGAAAAGAGACGACACAGTCAACATTGGTATCATTTAAAATATTATTCAACAATAGAATAAATACATGAAAAAATATTTTCAAATTAATTGGATGAGCGTAGCGAACGAAGCGAAGATTGAATTACTATTTATTGGATATTGCTTAACGTCTCATATTTATGCAACTTGGCTAATCAAGACGAAGGGGGGGAAGTACGTACGGGGAAACGAATGGGGAGGGCAGGGGTTCCCCCACGTCGAGGTCATCTCCGTCTGTGGCATCATCCATCCGTGTTGTCATTGTCGTCGCCGTCGGGGAGGTAGTCAAATAGAAGGGGAAAGTTCCCCGACGACGCATGCCCTGATAATATGTTGTTTCTTTTTAATATCACATCAGTCAACAATCAACCATGCTGGGTTTTTAATTCCATGTTATCTGTGATTTCAGCAAAAGGCAGTGCATGCAGTATATGTCACAAAAAATTTGTAAACAAAAAAACATTAACGAGCCATATCCAACATGACTGCCAAAAAATCCACAAGTGCCACAAATGCAACAAAATTTAAAACAGGCTACACACACTTAAAAAACATTTAAAAAATCGTAAATGTAGGCAATGGCGTAGACAAAACATCAAGGTATGTTATAATGTTTATTAATAAAATACATAATACTGTCAGCAGTAACAGTTGTAGCTTCCAGTGTTAGGGTTACCATAATTCTGAAAGTAAAAACCGGGACACGTGTACTTTCGTTTTGTATGGACTTCTGTGGGCTCCCCGGGGTCTGGGGCAAAGCCCCACCCGCCGGAGTCGGAAAATTTTTGGGGAGGCTTTGAGAAGGCTTAACAGGCCTTAATCCCGC
The DNA here is from genome assembly GCA_024449915.1 of Sweltsa coloradensis. Lineage (NCBI taxonomy): Eukaryota > Metazoa > Arthropoda > Insecta > Plecoptera > Chloroperlidae > Sweltsa > Sweltsa coloradensis. The sequence continues at coordinate 29,164 of JAMZAV010005801.1, forward strand.
CATCAATAAAGACGACAATCAAATCAAATCAAATCTCTCTCTCCCGCCTTAAAATAAAGACCTGAATCAATCAATCAATCAATCAATCTCTGTTCTACCACAAGTTCTAAAATTATACAATGAGAGTATGGGGGGGAGTGGACTTGTGTGATATGTTGATAGGTCTGTACAGAATTTTCATACACTCCCGCAAGTGGACGTTGCGTATGATTTTTCATGCCATGGACCTGGCACTTGTAAAAAAAAATAAGTATAAGTAAATATAATATAATATATAACATATTTATAGAATTTCTGAGGTTTTCGTGGTTATTTGTATGTGTTACCATCTTTAAATAATTAAATTTACTTCTTTCGGTTTACCACGTATATTGTTTATTTAATCTGACGTTTCGATTGGATTTCACCAATCTTTGTCAAAGACAGTAAAGCAACTCGAGCAAAAAACTAAAATACAAAAACACTTCAAGAGGGAAACGAAAACAAAAACACAATAATAACATAAAACAAACAAAATAAACTAGTCTCGACTTAGGCCTAGATGGATTACACTTGGGGTCGATAAAGGTAGTTGGCGCGTCACGCGGCTAGGGCGCAACTTGTTTGCTGTGCAATGCAATAAGGAATTCACTATTAATATTAGGTGAATATACATTATAGCGGACGGTGAAAAATACTAAAAACCTTTAGCGTTTCTAAAAAAAAGGACTTTATACAGAGTTTTATTAATTGTTATCATCCACAAACAAAAGAAACCTACAAAACCTTTAACATTTCTATTTAAAATATAAAGGACTTTCACCCGAAAATAAGTTTTATTAATTATTAATATTATAAACCAAATAAACCCACAAAACCTTTAACGTTTCTTTTTAAAATATACCGGATTTTCCCCCGAAAAGGAGTTTCATTAATTGTTATTGTTATTATTCTGTTGTTTTAATAGAAAAACATAAGAGTAGAATGTAAAAAAAAACGAATCGACCGAGATTTGAACCATCGAACCCTCGTTTAAAAGTCTACCCCGCTACCATTCTGCCAACACCGCTTACGATCACTCCCTGCCTTGGGTGGTAGAGACGGAGGCCGCTGCAGCAGTCGGTAAGGAAGTACACCAAGTCCGACTTTAATGCTCTTAAAACAATAGTGATCCGCTTGGCACTAACTTCTGCCAAAATCGCAAGCAATTATTACTTGAATGGTAGGTTGCTTAAAACCTGTGACAGCGCAAAAGTCCTTGGGTTGACTATAGCTAGTAATCTCAAATGGAACGTCCATACGACTAATATCTGTTCCCGTGCATCCCGGCAACTTGGATTTGTGTTTAGAAATCTCAAGTGCTGTAGCCCAAGAGTTAAGCGATCAGTTTACTTAGCGACTGTCCGTTCTCTTTTAACATATGCATGGCCGGCATGGAGTCCAAATAAGAGCAATTTGGCTAACCTGGAAGCAATGCAAAGCAGAGCGACAAAACACATTCTTGGGAAACGAAGTAAAGAGATTGGGCGCTCCGAGTCTCGACTTCTTGCATGTCACCTCCCATCGTTGACGGATTATGCTTACCAAGTGGACTTGATGTTCTTGCGGAAAATGTTTCATGGATCGGTTGACCTTGACCCCCTACAACGCTTGCGCATACGCCTCCAGCATCGTAGCCAAGTAACCTACTTACAGCCACCCCTCGCACGCACTGCAGCTTACCAGAAATCATTCTACAGCAGAGCGGCCAATGAATGGAACAGATTGCCAACATCCCTTAAAACATTATCATCAAACCAATTCCTGAACAAAATTCGAACATATATTCCTCCACGTGTCAACTGAAATTAACTTGTTTTGTGCAAGTGTGAGTGTGAGTGTGTGTGAGTGTGAGTGTGAGTGTGAATGTGAGTGTGGTGTGTGTGTATTTATTTATTTATTTATTGTGTGTGTATTTATTTATTTATTTATTTATTTATAATTGTACCGATAGGGGAGAGAAAACGGATTCCAAAAGGATTTATTTTCTCAAAAACGAGAAACAAAAGAAACAAAAAGTGACGGAACATCAAATAGACTTTAAGATATAATGAGAAACAAAAGAATATAATAAACTAGGAAGAGCCTGATGGGCTTCTTCCTTTCCGTCTAGATACTAAAAACCAAGGAGAAAAATACAATAAACAATGTTAGGGTTTGGGGGTACAAACCCTATCGGTCACTAAAGAAACATGAAGGTCTTTACAGGGTCAGTGCCTGACAGAAGAGGAGCTCCCCATCAAGGACGGAGCAGAGCGCCTCTCTATCACACCACTTTGCCTCAAAGTCGTCTATCGTCCCTCGCCCAAGGTGCCAAGCATACTCCTTGAGGAGTCGGGACTTCAGACGGGCTTTGAGGACCACTTCGTAGGGAGACGGCGCCCTGCCGTCCTTGAAGAAGCAGACTAGTAGCCTGTAGATTGTGCTCTTGGCCAACACGAGAACAAAGTTGGCCAGATCGATTTGACCGATAGTGGAGGTGTTGTCGGGCCAGAACCCGACATACAAATCTCGGAGAGACAACCTTGGGCGTCCCAGAATGCCTCTTATGAGGGAGTCGGCCAATCGCCACATGGGTTCGGCCTGCCGACAGGACACCACCATGTGCCACGCCGACCCCTCCACCAGGCACCAAGGGCACAGGCGGGAGGCGACCAACCCGCATGAAATAGGAAAATGGGGTCGGCTAGACGGTTCTTGTTGAAGCGCCACACCACCTCGGAATCTAGTCCCAAGGATGGCGGGCGGGCTAGGCCTTTCCAGTTGATGCGGTCATTGGACCATTGACCCTCTGCGGAACCGTCTATGCCGAGCCCCTTCACCATGATATCAAGCAGGATGGTCCGCCTGTTGGTCACGGGAATTAGAGGGACCCACATGCCAGAGAGCGGGCGACGGTAGAAGAGCGATGGTGGCCAGGGTTCAGGACCCGGAATCTCCTTGACCCCACGAAAGCGGAGGTCACAAAAAGCCCGGATCCTGTTCCCGTTGATCCTCAGGGCTTCGCGTGTACGACGAGGCAGATTGTCGAAGCCCTCTAGTGAGTCCACGTCTACCCACTCATCACCGACGAGTAGGTCCCCGAAAGTCCCACATCCCAGTGCAGACCAGGATGGAATAAACGGGGTGGTCGCTGTAGGGATCAGTGAGGTCAACGTGAGAGGGATGTCACGCAGGCCCCAGACAGTAGAGGGGAAGTTTCTTGGCTTTGGTTGCAGGGAGAACCAAGCAACCAGAACCGTGCGAAGGAACTCGGACGTGCTCCGGGCTGCAGGCCCACCGATAAGGGGGTGAAACAAGACTTGCCACCCAAGACCCAGACGTCGGTACTTTCCGAGGAAGTGTCGGGTCATGGCGTGACAAGGATGGTCGTCCAAGTTGGTCAAAAATCGGTGAGCAAACAACACCCGGAACATGGCCACCTTGGACGGAAGGTGAACAAGTCCAAGTCCTCCCAGATGGACAGGAGCGCAGAGTTCTCGTAAACGAGTCCAGTGCCTCCTGCCCGCCCAAACAAAGTTTGCCAGTTTCTCCCTGCATCCGGTTGACAAGAGCCGGAGGGGGAGGTACAATCTAGAACGTGTACCACAGCCTTGGAGCTAGGAACTGGTTGGCAACCAGGACGCGACCACGAAGCGACATGGCCGACGCCCTAAAACGCCACCTGAGGATTGCAGCACGGAACTTAACGAGCAGTTCCTCCAGGCTCCCAGCCACTACAGCTGGCATGTTCCCCAGAAGTCTGTGTGTGTGTGCGTGTGAGTGTGTGCGCGTGCGTGTCAATTGCATTATTTTGTAAATATTTCATTGTATGTATTGTTAGTTATTTTTATTTATGTTGGTATGTTGTAGTAAGGCAGTCGGACACCACATGTGTTTTGGGCTTCAAGCCCTCTTCTGGCTGCCTGTCTTTGTTTTGTACATATTCAAAGGCAAATGAATAATAATAATAATAATAATAATGTTTATGATAAACATTTTCCTGTGCTAGATGGAAATCGATTTTGGCGCACGTTCTAGTATTGGTTTTCCTATTCTAGGCAGTGTTCTGATCACGCTTATATGCCACACTAGTGTGAGCCAGCCTTAGTTTACGAGATACAGCCATGTTTATGATAAACATTTTCCCGGTGCTAGATGGAAATCGATTTTGGCGCACGTTCTAGTATTGGTTTTACTCATCAGGCTGCACGGACCAAACAGCACTTACCTTTTGATTTTCACTTAACCCAAAGTTTATCCGTTATTCTGGGCCCCATAACTTGTGAAGCAGGTAGAGTGGACGAAGGGTTATTTCACACAAAAGGAATAACAAGACTTGTTCAATGAATACTCTTTAGATTTATTAATAAGAAAGACAAGCTGTGATTACAGATGTTTACCATTTTACGATTATTGTTGGAAGGCAACCTCGTGAGTCTTTTCACCGCCCGTTCTAAAAGTCCATTTCATCATCGAGTTAAAACGTTTCGTATCGTCTGAAGGAGCCAACTTCAACAAAAGCAGAGGTAAACAAGGAAACAGGAGGAAAGTTTAAGGTAGCGGAACAAGGGAATAAAGGGTGGATGCCCAGAATTATGGTTAGGGGACTAAAAAAAGGTGTATAAATGAGGATAATATAGAACTTGAGAGAGAGATTGTCGAACAAAATGGGTTAAATGATAACAATCCTAATGTGTATGTAAAGAAAATTGTGGTGTTTCCCGATAGAAGATTCAATCAGCAGGTGAAATTGGTAATGGAAGTCGATCCCGAAACCAGAAGAAGACTAATGAGGGAAGGAGTGCTGCATCTAGGTTGGTTCTATGGAATTGTAAAAGACCACATTTATGTTAAAAAATGTTACTATTGCTGTGGATATGGACATTTTCAAAAAGACTGTCATAATGAGTCCAGATGCCCAAGGTGTGGTGATAACCACGCACTTAATGTTTGTGATGCTAGAGATGAAGAGGTGAAATGTGAAAATTGTGAGGAAGCTAACAGAAAATTCAATTTGGAGCTTGACATATGGCACAGCTCGTAAGACAGAAACTGTAAGTGCTATGTTCGACAAGTTAGAAACCTGACTAGCAGCGTACACTACGAACTATAACAACGAGAGGGTGAAAAAAGTTATAAGGACAGTAATAAAAGAAAGTTAAATTTTATGCTGCTAAATGCTCAAAGCCTTGTGAGAAATATTAGGGAAGTTGAAATGGCTATTAACCATAACCAACAACTCGTTCTTTTCGGGGATTGTGGGAGGCCCATTAACACCAAGTGTGGTATTCGTCAACCATAAAGTAGCTGAAAGGGTTTTCAACAGCATGATTCCATGAGTTTCAATGATATAATTTGAAATAACCGCGCTTTCCTCAAAGACCTGCCCACGACCGGAATAAAACTCTGGGCTTCTTGGTCTCGACCACAACAATCGAAACAACTACGCATCGCATACGTTCCTTGCAAATCTGATCTATCATTGGTGCAAATTGTGTTTACTTAAATTTCATTGGTAGCATACTGGTCGTTCTGGTCGTCTTTGCGGAACACAACCTAAGATTAATTCCATGTAGGCCCTGTGCCATTTTGATTATTTACACAATTGAAAGAAGTAATTTTCGTCCTAAGAGGCTCTACCCTACCCGACATAAGAAATCACGTTGGCATATTTCCTGCTTCCAATGCAGAAGGTCTCGGTCAATTCCATCACTAGTGGTCTTAGGAATTAGTAAAAGTTGACTTTGGAGCCGTCCTAGCATTGATGCAGATATAGTGGTCCTAACGAAAGAATGCAGGTGGCTCGAAATTGTTTTCCCAACATAACAAATTTGTCAATTAAATTCACGCTAGCTCAGCGTGGATCTTGCACACGGAGGAACTCTGTGATCTAGCACAGATAATTTTTGCTTGCGTTGGTAAAAGATATTCTCTTTCATACACAAAGGCAACATTCCTTTTACCGTGCATTCATTCTTCCCCCACCACTACCAAGTATCTGCATTCTTTCGTTGGAGCAAGTATATAAATTCAAAGTTGTTCTGAATTAGCCTTGTTGATTCTGGCGTTGTCCGCGAGAATTCGCACTATCCAACCACTGATTGCTATATTTCATATTTTAAAATAGCAATCTTTGGTTGGTTATCGCTCACTCGTCGATTGCGTCGGAGCCTACAGGGTTGGCTTGGTCGCTTTAGTTTAAATAAAGTCCCCCACTGAAAATCAGTTACCGCTATGTGACTGAGTGGGTAGACATTAAATATGAATTTATTTTGAGGTGTTGTAGGCTTTCACGATCGTAGATGTCTTCTGTATGATCCCTGGGCTGTTTCGTCGTGTCGATGATGAGGTACTGCTCAACGTTTCGCCACCCATGTTGGTGGCTTCTTCAAAAATGATGAAGAAGAGCTTTCTTGAAGAAGCCACCAACATGAGTGGCGAAACGTTGAGCAGTACCTCATCATCGACACGACGAAACAGCCCAGGGATCATACAGAAGACATGAATTTATTTTATTTTTTTTTAGCTGTTCTAACCGGTTTTCGTCTAGGCCTATGCCTATTGCCTAAACACTTTTGTTACTTGCTGATGTCTACTTCATTCTCCAAGTACCGGTAGTTCAAATATTAAAATTAAAAACATAGACCTAGTCATTTGGTCAACTAAATCATCAATCAAACGCTTTCCTTTCAGACATTCTTACATAAAAGTAAAAACAGCTGAACTGATCTGTCAGGCTTTTTGGCCATCACTTATTTCTAGACGTTTGTTAAATGGTGTTGGAAATAGCCATATTGCGTGGCCAAAACAAAATACGACAAAAAAATAATAAAATATGACATGTGGCTCAATTTATTAACTTGTCAACATTATCACAGCAAAAATACGTCATATTTGAACGGCTACTGCCAAGTTGTTGTTCTCGATCGACAGTGAGAGTCATAACTTGTCGAAAGCTGTGAGCTTTGTGAGAACGTATGCACACGGACAATGAAAGAAATATCAGAAAATAAATTGTCAACATAAATAATTCACCAGGTCTCATTGAATTCTCAGACTGCAGGGAACATGCCTATCTTGTGTAGAATTAAAAATGAATTTATTTTACTAAGAGTAATATTATATAAATAAAAAATGTAGGAGAGGTATTTAAGAAAGTAAAAACGTTTGCTCCAGTGGGACTAACCAGCGACCCCTCGCGTCCTAGTAAACGACGCTAGCCGTGCGCCACGGGACGGCTTGACAGTTTGATTGTTTACCGGGGTACTTGTATCGAGCTTGAAAGCCTTCTGCATAATATTTCGTGACTGTTACGATCGGCTATTTACAACGGTTATTAATATTTATTCTGGCAAAATACAATTCAAGGTGAGGATTCCACTAGTTCTCACGGAGGAACAACAATTCGGGTTCGTATCTCCCGCCTATTTTGTACCCAGGGGTTTGTCAGAAATCCATTAAATTCAAGGTCGTTTGTCTATGCTAGTGTTGAAAACACGATTTGTCAACCAACAACTTTGCCTTGAAATTAATTCCGATCATTTCTAACAAATAAAATCACTCTTGTTTTACAGTAGTACATGCAAATGCATACTAACGGTCAGTTGTTGTCCATAATTAATTTGTTCTCGATTCCGCTGCCTACAAGCGCTAGTAGTACCAACGTATGGTGCCTCACACTACATTAACAGTAGAAAGACCCAAATTGAAAATTACGTTTAACAGCACTATGTTAACTACCTAACAAGTTTATTACTGTTTTCAGCTTTTGTTACTAAAAACACTCCTGTGGAAAGCCGGCCTGAGTAGACCAGAAGTCATTGAAAACTATCAATCGCAAATTCGGGACAGCCAAAAAAGACATCAAACGAAATGCCCCGAATCTACTTTTGGCCCCCAAAAAGATTGACTTTTTTTAGAAGCCAAGAAAGCACTTTCATCAACATCTTAAATTTCACAATAAGCCCTTACCCTTATCATATTCAAATAATAGTAGTGGTAGTGCAAATCACCCCATCACTTATCCTCTACTAGTAGTTCCCCCGTGGACCCCTTGGCAACTGTCCCCAGGCTCAAATGGAAATATCAGCAACTTTACAGCACAAAACTACAACATGTCTGATACCCACAGCTCTCATCATTTTGTAGCTAATAATGTGGGAATGCCCAACTTCGGGAACTTGAGCAACCAATTTTCCCGACATGTCTAGGCTTAGCTTTTAGGGTGAAAACTCGTCTCGTCTTTATATAAGTTTTTATTCTTCAACATAATCATATACTTGATCGTTTTTTTTAATCACTGTAGGCCTATTTCTTGATTGAAAAGCCAATACCAAATGTAAGCTGACCCCTGATGTATAAAACAATTTAATCAGAAGTAGGCCTATTATACCATTTAAATTCCCTTAGGTTTGCCATTATTCTAAGCCAAGGTGCATTTTTAACTTTAGAATGTTAAAAGAAAGTTTGGCTTGCAATCAGGTAAATATAATAATAGGCCTAATCATAATGTCAAAAAAATAATCATAATCGTTAATTGAAATTTTATCAGTGTGCATCCCTAGTTCATATTTATAAAATTTAAGCATTCATAAATTCAACCAGTAAAAATTGTTAAAACTCATAGTTCCTCCCATTTTACCAAAGTTTGGCTACTGTAGCAAGCATCCATGTTACAAGTCTTGTTATCCTTCACATTGTAGTAGCTCCTTTTGCCAAGCTAAATACCATGTTAGCCATATTAAAAAGACTGAAAATTTAAACTTATTTACTATTTAGTGTAGATTTAGTTTTGTAAAATCCATAATATTGTATTTTTCAATAATTTAATTTACCTCGATTTAACTTCAGTTACCCCAACAAACAAATTGATGTTTTGTAGGGCTTGTGCGAGACTCAAATTTCGAGTCGAGATCGAGCACGTCACATTCTCGCTCGCTCGTGTGTTTTTTTTAATTCTCGAAATGACACGAGAATTATTCGAGAACGTACAAAAATACGGTCGCGGGGGCGTAATATTCCATATTATGACGTGCTCTTCAGAATTCTTCTCGTTGACAGCGAACAGCTGACTGATAATGCGCATTGCGCAGGCCACTCGATGCTCTTGCTTCAATGCCGTGCCCGTGCTCACCGACACTGCGCATGTCTCCAAAGAACTCTGATAAAGACCTGCCAACCTCTTCTTTGGTCTAATATCGATATGTCGCGGACATGCGTTCGACCTCGGCTTTAAATCGACTATCGACTTTTACGTCACACTTTTAGGCTGCAAATTGTTTAGTTCTTTTCATTCCGTGAACGACTCAATCAATTCGAAAATTGAAATGTATATAGGCAACGGACCCATGTTTTTCTACTTTCCGTATTTTTTGAAGAAATTAGTGTTCCCAAAATGTGTTTTAATACAATTTTCAGGTCAAGCGCAATTGAAATTTCGAGGTGAAATGAACAAAGCTATGACTGCCTCAACCCTACTTATTGTGTAATGGCCCACAGCAACTTAATCATTAATTCAATGCACAATGATGTGGGCTGAACTACTGCTGGCCTAGGGCCAAAAATAATATTGTTCTTTGAACTTCAAATAGAAAGAACACGATTGTTAATAGTAGTAGAGGCAATTTAGAAATGAGCCTAGGCCCAGGCTAGCTTAGCCTAAAGCTAAACAGTAAGCCTATGATTAAAAATAATTTAAGATTAATGTTTCATCAATTGGCAGGCCCAACACCATAATAACATATTGAAAATTTTGTGTTTATAACATTGTGATTGAAAAGTTTACCAACATTTGTGGTAAATTAAAATTTTTGGTTGCTCGCTCGAATCTCGCTCAAAAATCAAGCAAAAGACCAATTACTTGCTCGATCTCGCTCGACTAAAAAAATCCCTACTCCCACAGCCCTAATGTTTTGTTGGAGGTTGTCAACCAGTTTGTTTTTGTGGCTGCCAGGGTAGCAACATTATCTAATTTTGTATGTAAAATACAATGTGCAATATTTTGTTACCAATATTTACCCAAAATTTCCTCCACATTGTAGTATCACCCGGTATTATGTTGCCAAGCTAAATACCAGGCTAGCCCTACTAACAAGACTGAAATTTTAAAGTTAGGGCCTATTTACTGGCTTTAGTGTTGATAGATTGAATTAATCCCCTTTATAATGTATGAGTTCAATATTTGGTATTTACCAAATTCAATTTTACTAAGTTAGTAAGTTATAGGCAACTAGTGCCTATTAATGGGGCCAATTAATAATACTAAAAAGTGTTTTGTTGATGAAAAGTTTTATCAACCAGCGGTTTTTGTGGCTGCCAGGGTAGCAACATTTTTAAATTGTGTAATGTAAAATGCAATGTGAAATGTTTTATAAATAATATTACTTCCACATGTAGTAGCTCCTTGTATGATTTTGCCGAGCTAAATACCACCATAAATATCAAGACTATAGGCATACTTACTCGATTTTAGTGTTTAGTGTTGTTATATCGAATGAAATTCCTTGAAATTGTATGTTCCATTTACCGAACTCAATTTTACTAAGTTAGGCCCCTAGGCAACTAGTGCCTATTATAGTGTGCTATTTAATAATACTAATTGATTTGTTTTGTTGATGAAAAAGTTTTGTTTGCCGAGGTTTGTCAACCAGCATTTTTGTGTCGCCACGTAGCAACATTTTCTAACTGTGTAATGTACTTAACATTTAGTATTAATAAAATACTACAATGTACTGCATACTTTTTAATATTATCTATTTCATATTACCTTTATACTGGGACAGTGAAACTCATTTATATATTTTCTGTGTAAAGTTACACGTGCATGTTGTAAATTCAATTCGTGCCGTTTGTACACTAAACTAATATAGGTAATAACTGCAATGTGTACAATGACACATTTTTTACTACCATTAATTAAAATGTATAAATACTATTTCGCTGTACAGTATTTCTGTCCAATATCACATCCTCCCAGTTTTGGCCCATATTTTGTAATTGGGAGTGCCATATTAAAGAAGAGTAGGTAATATTGTATTAATTTTTTTTTCATTTTTTTTTGTTTGATTGGTTCTTGATTATGCAGTTTGAGTAGAAGTTGTGATAGTAGTAGTAGTAGTAGTAGTAGTAGTAGTAGTAGTAGTAGTAGTAGTAGTAGTAGTAGTAGTAGTAGTAGTAGTAGTAGTAGTAGTAAATAGTAGTAGTAGTAGTAGTTAGTAGTATAGTAGTAGTAGTAGTAGTAGTAGTAGTAGTTGACTAATCCTATTTTAAATGATTAGGTAAGCTACCTAATGAAATTATTATTATTATTATATTAAATTTTTATTATTATTATTATTATTTTTGGTTTTTAGTAATTGTGACTATAAGGTTATTAAATTTGTAATAACCAAAGTTTTGGGGTTTTGGGTTTTATAGTTTTTTTTCATTTGCTTTTTAATTGGATACTATAAGATTATTCATTAGCAACCAGGGTTATGTAAGGTTTTTAGTTGGTTTACAGTTGGTTATCATTTGGTTTTAAAAGTTGGTTTACAGTTGGTTATTATATAGAAAATGTGTTGGTTTACAGTTGGTTATCATATGGTTATTATATAGAAACCAGGGTTATGTGTTGGTTTACAGTTGGTTATCATTGGTAATAGTGGTTATCATTGGTTATATATGGTTATTTATATAGAAAC
>JAMZAV010005802.1:0-42035 GCA_024449915.1 Sweltsa coloradensis
CCCAATTCCTTTCATTGAAATCATGAATATGTCAACTTCCGACAATGTTCCTGTAACTACACATGGGTAACAATAATTCATTCATTCTTTCATTCAAATCATTCATTTATTTAGTAATGATATGATTATGTAACAATTTAACGAGATATCACAACTTTCATTAAAACACGGCCTTGTAGATGCAAGCACCATTTCGGAGCCAAGGCAGTACCCCAACAATCAGACGTTGAGTGAAACAATGAAAATAACAATACCCTGTCGAGCCCAGAATGGTCGACCGGTCGCCTTTACGGAACACAACCTAAATTATTCAAATAAGGGAATCTACAGAGCTCGTGCTCTTATACATTATAAGTCTCGTCGCACAGAGAATCATTGGACGTGGCTCTGTGAACCAGCCTAGGACCCGGGAGAAGATATCCAGCATCGCTCTGCCCAGCAACCGAGGTGTCTACAACCATCTTAGTTGGCGTGTGCGTCTTGATACAAGAAACAACTCAGATTGGGAAGTGCAACTCGTGACTTTGTCGTGGTCTGAGCAAATCAAACCCTCCCCTACCCTTGGCTGGTTTCTGACCAGTATAGGATTATCCTCCCGGACCTCACAAATCATCAACAGCTTGTATATTGGGTATTACTCCCCGAAAGTAGAGGAAAGCTCTGGCAATCGTCGTCGGGGACACCTAACTTTTCCCTTGACGACCTCTCCGACGTCAATAACAATGACACAACGAACGGTGTGTGATGGTGACGAACTCGACGTGAGAACCCCCCTTTCCTCACCCTACCCGTGGCTGGTTCTGAACAGCATGTCCTCTCCTCATATCAACTATGCTAGAGTGGCTCATTATGACCTTACGGTTGACGCGCCTCCAATCAAACCAAAACGTGAGAAACCCCTTTTCCACTACTTCAACCCCTGGCTGGTTCTGACCAGCATGGGACTTTCCTCCCCACATCACCTAGGCTACATTAACTCATTTTGACCATACGGTTGAACCGCCCTTAAAAACTTAACAGTGACCTGTTTCATGTGATTTGACTCCCCATAGCCCCTTAGCTAGAGTGCGCACTATGACGAACGGTTGATGCGCCCTAGATCTAAATAAATTAAAACCAAAACTAAAAAACTAAAACCCTTCCCTCGTGGCTTAATTTGTTTAGCACAGATCTGTCTAACTTCGGGGTAGAATTCGGCCCAGAGCATGGCTCTGCTAGTGGTAAAAGGCGAGAAAAGAGAAAAAGTCTATCTTACAAATATCAGATGGTAAGTAGATTTGGGGATGACTATTATAATTCCTGAAACAAGAGGCAAGCTAAGGCAGTCTTAGTCGGGGACCAACCCCTTCCCTTGATGACCTCCCCGACGACGACGACGACGACTTTGACAATCAGCAAGATACCAAAGATAATGATGATGATGGTGGCAGGTAGCTGGTTCTGACCAGCATGGGTCCTTCCTCCCTAAATCTCCTACGCTTGAGTAGCGCATTATGACCTAACGGTTTAACGCGTCCAAATCAAAATAAAACAAAAAATCATCACCCTACCTGTGGCTGGTTCTGACCACCTTGGGACCTTTCTTTCCACAACCCTTTTGCTAGAGTTTCTCATTAAGACCTTACGGTTTCCGCTCCCTTAAACTTAATTAATCATAATCCCTTTCCCGACTCTCACCATGACAACGTTTACGGTAACGTCGTCACGAAAAAATATATAAAATTAACAAAAAAATTCAATTTATTTACTCACAATATCAAATGCAGCACGATATGAGGTACCCGGTTGGAGCGCCCTAGTTTCTCACGTCGTACTTGAATCATAATCTTCCTGTTTGGCGTCGCAATAAACAGACATCGTGGACTTATAGTACTTAATTAATTGTTATTGTCATCCTGTGAGAGGGCGGAACGCAACATAGGCGTGAACAGTGTATAGATTGATGACGAACAAGATTTTTCTTTCTTTACTACAAATGTATAAATTTATTAATTTTTTATCTCTTCATTTAACGTATATCCTTTTCATTTTTATAAAATTATTTTCAAAGGCGGACAACTAAATAAATATAATCACATCGGGTTACGTAAATAATTGTGAATTGTTAACAGTGTTGTCCCCCACCCCTGTTGCCTGTGGCTGGATCTGACCAGTATGGTTGTGTTTCCCCACATCCCCTAGGCTAGAGTGGAGCTTATGTCCTAACGAGTGACGCGTCTTTAGTTAACAATTAACTAAAGTAACCAATTTATAGGCTGTTTACAGTCTTACCATGCAATCGTCGTCGGGGACCTCTCTCCCTCACTCGATAACCTCCCCGACGAAAACGACAGTGACTCATCCCGTCTGGGCCCGGGGTAGAATTGGCCCAGAGCATGGCTCTGCTAATCGTAAAAGGCAATTCAAGAGAAAATGTCCACCCCGCAAACATCAGCTAGTAAGAGCGGAAAATCTTACTCCCCAAACTAGAGGCGAGCTCTGGCAATCGTCTTTGGGGACCTTGCCCCCTTCCCTTAACGACCCCCCGGCGACGATGACATGACACAACGAACGATGACATACGATGACGACCGCGGCGTGAGAAACCCCCCTTCCTCCCATTACCCGTGGCTGGTTCTGACCAGCATGGGCCCCTCCTCCCACCCCCTAGGTTAGAGTTTATTATGACCTAACGGTTGACGCGTCCTTAATCCAAAATAAACTAAAAAAAACAACACCTCCCCTCAACTCTGTTCATCAACCCTACCCTAACAGCATGTGACTTTCACCCACATATTCATTAATCGAATGGCGAATCATGACGTGACCTTTATCTAAAGAAACTAGAACTCTGATCTAACAAAATAATCTGATTGTTATTGCTTAACGTCTCATATTTATGCACTTCGGCTAATCGAGACGATGAGTGGTGATAGATGAGGATGAAGTATGAACAGAAGGGAGGAGGGGAAACCCGGTACCGGCACGTAGCCTACTCCTTTCGAAAAGTACCAATGGGACCAACGGCTTAACGTCCCATCCGACAGGACGGTGTTACTTTGACAGTCATATAGGTTCCTCCACTAACCCGGACTGCCGAGCAGACGTCGAGGAAAACGAAGCCGTGTTCACTAGCTTTCGAAACCTCCATCTGCTCTAAAACCCGCGGTATACGTGAGTTTCAGGGTAGAGCGGTCACCCACTCTACCCATGACCACGCCCGATTCTGCTTAACTTCGGTGTTCGAGTGGGAACTGGTTAAACGAGCTCGGCTAAACCGCTGGCACTAAAAAAAAAAAATATATATAATCTGAATTCAATGTATTATTATTTTACGATATCACAGGTTGCTCAATTTAACTTACCTGGTTAAAAAACCCTAGTTTTTCTCGTCGTTTCGTAGCTGTTGTTGTGCGGGAATAGCGTAGGTAAGAAAGTTCTCTGCCTCATAAGGGTTTTCAACTTACGTTCCAGCACAATAAGTATTTCGAGAGTGTATTTATTATAATCATCCAGAGCCGATTATTATATTTGACCTTTGTCGTTTTGATAAAAACTCTACTTGCGATAGTGTATTCAAAATTAACTTTAGAGAGATTTGCCATGAACATCAAAGGTTTACTTTTGTATTCACAGATGGCTCCAAAATTGACAACAAGGTTGGAATTGCTTTTTATAGCTCCACCTTAACTGAACGTTTCAGGCTAAGCGACGTGTGTTCAGTTTTCACTGCATAGTTATTTGCCATCCGTGAAGCTCTTAAATACATTCTACGTTGTCGTTGTAGAGAATACCTTTTGTGTTCAGATAGTTTAAGTTCACTTCATGCTATAGAACTTATTTATTCAAGTCATCATTTGGTACAAGACATCCAATCCTATTTAGAAAAACTAACCTCTAAGGGTTATATAATAGAGTTTTGCTGGATACCTGGACACGTTGGCATAGAGGGAAATGAACACGCTGATCGGGCTGCTAAGGAAGCTTCCCAGCGTCGCGACGTTGATTTCAATCTAGTTCCCGTTCCAGATGTCAAGAGTAGATTCAAGCAAAGATTGTTGGATTTGCGACAAGCATCTTGGGATGTGTTGCAAAATAACAAATTGCGTAGTGTGATGCCCACATTGACTAACAAAGTTCGTCCACCTACGTCTCGACTCTCACGTAGAGAAGAGGTGGTATTGTCTAGACTTCGTATAGGGCACACACGCCATACACACGGATATCTCTTAACCAGAGAAAAGGTTATTCCCATATGTGACACATGTGATGTACCTTTAACCGTACATCATATGCTAGCAGAATGTACCAAATATGATGCCTTGCGCATGCAATTCGATCTCTCCCAATCATATTAAGAACATCTATCATATGATAACGGCGACAAACTTTCCAAATTTCTCATCCAAAGTAATCTATTTAACAAACTTTAATAAAATTAATACACATTTCTTTAATTACTTTAATTTTATTCCCATACATAACTTTTGTTTTGCTATTACTTTCATCATTATTTCTTTTGTTACTTATTCACTTAGAAAACTCTTAAATAATAATAATAATAATAATAATAATAATAATAATAATAATAATAATCATAATCATAATAATAATAATAATAATAATAATAATAATAATAATAATAATAATAATAATAATAATAATAATAATAATAATAATAAAAATAATAGTAATAATAATTGTAATTGTAATTATAATAATAATAAAAATAATAATCAAACACACCATTAACTCATCTAGTCAATTGTCATAAACACAGGCTGCGCAATATGACCTAACCGGTTGAAGCGCCCTGGTTTCTCACGTCGTCGTCAATATTTTCCAAGAGATTTCCCCGTCTGGGCCTGGGGTATAGAATGTGGCCCAGAGCATGGCTCTGCTAGTCGTGTGCGAGGAGATTGATAAAGTTCTTCTCGCAAACATCAGATAGTATACGTAAAGGAGTATATATCACACCCCAATACCAGAGGCGAGCTCTAGCAATCGTCGTGCGGAACCCACCTCCCTCCCCTTGACGACCTCCTTGACGACGATGAACATCACACAACGAACGATGACAAAGACGATGACGACTGCGACGTGAGAAACCCCCCTTCCTCCCCTTCCCCGTGGCTAGTTCTGACCAGCAAAGCCCGTCCCATATCGTTTAGGCTAGAATGGCGCATTATGAAATATGACGGTTGTCGAGCCCTACAACTTAAAGAATCAATCAAATCAAAATCTGTCCTAAAACCAACATTGTTGGCTCAAGCGTTAAGCGTGCGACCCTGATTCGGGAGGTCCTGGTTTCTTAACCTGCCGAGACCGGCAATCCTGACTGACGGTTTTTTTTTCATTTGTTTTCCTCAGTCGTTAATGATGAGTGAAAGGATTAAGTACCCTAAAACAACCCTAGGACATCCCTTCACAATTGTCCTTACTCCAATAAACCTAGTTGACACGTTAGGAAAGGAGTTTTCATTGCACACTGGGCAAGTTACCAACGCAACATTATTTGAAAAATTAGTATTTTAACAATCAAACATATAAACAACAAATTAAATTATGAACAACAAATTAAATTCTCCCGTCTGGGCCCGGGGTAGAATTGGCCCAGAGCATGGCTCTGCTAATCGTAAAAGGCGATTCAAGAGAAAAAGTCCACCTCGCAAACATCAGCTAGAAAGAGCGGAATATCTTAATCCCCGAAACTAGAGGCGAGCTCTGGCAATCGTCGTCGGGGACCTTGCCCCCTTCCCTTGACGACCCCCCGGCGACGATGACAATGACACAACGAACGATGACAAAGACGATGACGACCGCGACGTGAGAAACTCCCCTTCCTCCCCTTACCCGTGGCTGGTTCTGACCAGCATGGGCCCCTCCTTTCCCCCCGTAGGCTAGAGTGGTGCATTATGACCTAACGGTTGACGCGTCCTTAATCCAAAAAAAAAATTATTAACATGCTTGTTACATGACAGCCGGTGAAATATGAACTACATGGTTTAAGAGGACTAGTTTCTCACATCGTTTAGTATTCTTTCATCAATTACTTTCCCTGTCTGAGCCTGGGGCACAATTGGCTCAGAGCATGGCATCTGCTAATTGTAAAAAGCGATTCAAGAGAAAAAGCCCATCTCGCTAAGATCAGCTACTTAGAATCGTAGAATATAACTCCCCGAAACTAAAGGCGAGCTCAAGAAGACATCGTCGAAGAACACCCTCCCTCCCCTCGACTTCCTCCAAAACGATGACAAAATGTTACAATACGAACGATGATCAGGACGATGGCCGTGACCACCACGACTTGAGAAATCCCTTTCCTCGCCCTAGTCGTAGCTGGTTCAGACCAGCATGGGCCCCTCCTCCCCCCCCCCCCCTTAGGCTAGAGTGGTGCATTATGACCTAACGGTTGACGCGTCCTTAATCCAAATAAACTAAAGTGGCCCAGAGGATTGTTGTGCTAATCATGACGACGTCCCCGATGACGACGACCATGACTTTACGAACGATGTCATGGAAAATGACGACCGCGACGTGAAAACACCTCCTGTCCTCCCCCAACAAGTGGCTGGTTTTGTAACTTTCACCCGCATATTCCCTAAGCTAGAGTAGCGCTCGTTACTTCACGGTTGATGCGTCCTTTATCCATACCATCAACCAAACGAGAAATATGAAACTTTAATCTAAGAAACAATATAACATTTATCAAGAAATTAACAGTATTAAATCACAGTATGAAACACAATGTGATTTGACCTATCCGGTTGAAGAGTCCTGGTTTCTCTTGTCGTTCTAAAATACACTTGATAATCCTCAAGGCTTAAACGTGCTAGCGAGGCGCATTTCTTCTGCATGTATGGCATCGCATTCAATATACAGCCAACCTGGACGTAAGGAAACATGATACTATCATTCTTTTATAGAGCTGGAACGTATTGCAATTATTGTATAGTTTCATTTTCGAACATTATTTAACAGATAAGGCCCCGCCGCCCCCTCCCTCTACATGCCACTGGCTGCTTCTGACCAGCACGGTTGCGTCAGCCCCACATCCCCTAGGTTAGAGTGATGCATTCGATATGTCCAAACGGTTGACGCGCCTGTGTTACAAATAAACAAAACAATTTATATACACAGGCTTTACCCATCACAGGTACCCCGTCTGCGCCCGGGGTAGAATTGGCCCAGAGCATTGCTCTGCTAATCGTAAAAGGCGATTCAAGAGAAAAAGTCCACCTCGCAAACAATAGCTAGAAAGAGCGGAATATAATACTCCCCGAAACTAGAGGCGAGCTCTGGCAATCGTCGTCGGGGACCTTGCCCTTTTCCCTTGACGACCCCCCGGCGACGATGACTTTGACAACACGAACGATGACAAAGACGATGACGTCAGCGGTATGAGAACCCCCTCTTTACTCCCACTACCCGTGGCTGGTTCTGACCAGCATGGGCCCCTCCTCCCCATATCCCCTAGGTTAGAGGGGCGCATTATGATCTAAATGTTGATTAGTCCTTAATCCAAATAAACTCAAAACCATCTGGGCTCGGAGTAGAATTTGGCCCAGAGCATTGTTATACTAAACGTAAAAGGCGAAGAAAGAATTTAAATCCATCTCTCAAACAGCAGCTAGTGGGCCATAGAAGGGGAGCATAACTCTCCGAAAATAGAGGAAAATTCTGGCAGTCGATGTCAGGGACACCTTTTACTTCCCTTGAACACCTCACTGACGACGACGACCACCATTATAACAAAAACGATGAAAAATACGAAGACGATTACGACGTGAGATCCCCTTTGTTTCTACCTACCCGTAGCTGGTTCTGACCAGCATAGGACTTTCCTCCCATAATGAGTCTTTGACAAAACGGTTGACGCGCACTTAATCCAAATTAACTTAAAAGATTTAAAATTAATAATTTTATAACCTTGTATAAAATAATAACGAACCCACAACAAATTCAATATATTATTACCTTAAAATATCACTGCTGCACAGTCTGAACTCACGGTTAAAGCGCCTTCATTCTGTCGATGTTATCATAACCAATTGCTTGTCGTTGTAAGGTGAGCCGTTCAATGTTAAGATTTTATTAATCTCTGCCATTCTGCTGGTATAAGATATAACTATAGCCTTTTTGAATTTAACAATTACACCTACCTGCCTCTGTATGGCTCTGACCAGCACGTAGCTTGCACCATCACCAGCGTGTGATTACTGTTTTAATTCTATTTTACTTGTAGAATGAACCAAATATCACATCAAGCGCAAAAATGTTATCTCTCTCAATCACATGAAGCACTTCTATAGAATATGACCTTACAGTTGACGCGGCCGAAACCTAGGGATGCACCCGAAATTTAGGGACGGATCGAGTTTATGGGGACAGACTTTAACGTCAAAAAAGGTACCCGCATCATCGTATCTGCATCATGTTTAGGGTTCCGGATTAGACTCTGCAAGACTTACAAAAGAAGTTAACTAGAAAAACTCCAAAGTCGTTGTTAAACGAGTAAGTGAGCGATGTGTTGAGTACCCGGGAACATTACCTTTCTTCCCCCTACCTAAGGCCTCCCTAGCCTATCATAGGCAAGAGTTGCGCTTTATGGCCCTACAGTTGACTCGCCCTTATACCAACTTTACCTAAATATTATAACTAATATAACAAATATAACACAAATGTTCCCGTGTACTCAACACATGACTCGCTCACTCGTTTAACAACGACTTTGGCGTTTTCCTAGTCAAGTTGGTTAAGTAGTTCATGCTATCTGAAAGAAAAACATTAACACATTACACCAAATACTTATATAAACTAATATAAAACTTAAACAAGATTAAACTAAAGAAATAGTCTCAACTAAAAAACTTCAACCGTGATCTAAGACACAACTAAAAAGTAATATATGATTATAGAAAAACATCGCGATAGATCTTAATATTTCAACCGTGATCTGAGTTTGATTTTAACAAGTTCTGCACATCTCAGCGATTACTCCAGTTAAGGGCACTCAGCGACAGCGCGCATGGTCCAGGGACTACCCCTTCAAAGATTAATTTACAAAGGCATATTGCGACGGTGTAAAAAAGGCCGACTATCGCTGACTACATTTCGGCCAACTCTGAAGAGTGCTAATCAATGGAAGAAATCTAACGACTACATCTAATATGAAATGAAATACGTCCACTTCAGTGCAAGTGAGAGGGCTCACAACCAAAGTCCAATCCTTCTTCTGTCTTGTTGAATGTTGTTCCGATATCTTCTGGTGGCTCCGCGGGACACAAACTCCACAGACCCAGGAGCTTCCACGTCTGAAACACAATACTTACACATTACACCTTCGTAATCTACTGGCACCTCCTGGGGGGGGGGGCAACTCAGCGAGGGGACTGACAAGGTAACAGGGGCTCATTGGCCACCCCCCTCATGGCAACACTTACTGCAGCAAGCTGCAGGGGTCTCCCTTAAACGCCATATATTATCTAATTGGATTAGCGAAGCGAAGACTTCAATTTCACTGACCCCCCAAAAAATTTAGCTCGGGTGTTTTTTTTTGTTTTTTTTGTATTTTTGTCTGTTTGTTCACTCTCTACCGGACAAACGGCATATCCGATCTTCGAAGAAATATTTCTCATAAATATCGTACTTTTACGATTTTTTTCGATTTTTTGTGCGATATTTTCGTGCCATTTGGGCCAATTCTGACCAAATATGTGGGGCTACAACGTTCATATTATACATGGACATTAAGGTTATGGTGATGTAGTTTCTTTTGAAAGAAAAAGTTGAAAAATTTAGCCAGAATCTATAGAAATAAAGCTTTTAATATAAGTTTTTTGATTTTTTGTGCGATATTTTCGTGCCATTTGGGCCAATTCTGACCAAACGGGTGGGGCTTTATCGTTCATATTATAAATGGACATTAAGTTTATGGTGATGAAGTACCTTTTGAAAGAACGACGTGAGAAACTAGGGCGCTTCAACCGGTTAGGTCATATTGCGCCGCCTGTGTTTATGACAATTTACTAGATGAGTTAATGGTATTCATAGGTTGTTTTTGCCAAAACTTTGGAGAGGCTATAGGACGCAATGCCTAGAGGTAATTCCACATCGTGAACGTCCACCAGTGACACAGACAGAGAGTGAGTCTGTTGACTCTGCCTCCCTAGAAAGTAAGTACGTGCCCCACGAAATAAACGTGCTCAGAGCCATCCTTCTCCCGTGAGAGGGGGAGTGTTAGGCACACTCAGTGTCTCCATCCTTGATGAACCGTACACATTGACATGGACATTAAGTGCAAGAAGTAATAGGAAGGTGCATTGAGATTAAGAGAAGGATACAGACAGAGAGTGAGTCTGTTGACTCTGCCTCCCTAGAAAGTAAGTACGTGCCCCACGAAATAAACGTGCTCAGAGCCATCCTTCTCCCGTGAGAGGGGGAGTGTTAGGCACACTCAGTGTCTCCATCCCTGATGAACCGTTCACATCAATGGTGATTAGAAATGATCCGATATACGCTCCCACCTCTACTGACCGAAAATTCCCTTTTGAAAGAAAAAGTTGAAAAA
The DNA here is from genome assembly GCA_024449915.1 of Sweltsa coloradensis. Lineage (NCBI taxonomy): Eukaryota > Metazoa > Arthropoda > Insecta > Plecoptera > Chloroperlidae > Sweltsa > Sweltsa coloradensis. Next base: position 10,550 of record JAMZAV010005802.1, read on the forward strand.
GTTAGCCAGAATCCATAGAAATAAAGGTTTTAATATAAGGTTTTTACGGTAAATAATAACAAATTGACGTTTCAATAGAAACTTGACAACAATCACCTACAATGCGTAGGCAGCAAAACAAAGCACTTGCAAAAGTAAAGATATCCCACGCAAACTAAAAACTTAAAAAAAGCTCATCCATCAACGCGGCGGGACTTTAGCGTTTTCCTAGTAATATTATATCGAAACTAACTATTGCATTTACAATGTTTCTTGATAATGAAGGCACCTCATTTGAGTCATTTGATATATTCATACCATCCAGGAGACAAGTAGTGCTACCGATAACGTTGTAGATTGTAACTGTTGAAACTTTGTGAGGATCTTTCCTATTATATAGATACTACAACAATGGTAAATCACTATATTTTAAAAGAATAATTATGATAATTATTGAACTGATGTGCTGTTCTATTTGTTGTCCGCGCAGCCTGCCACTACTTAGCATTGTTGCACTGCCTGCCCATGCTTACTTTTTTTAAGTTTATCTAAAAGAAAATCAATTGTCATACATACATACATATACATCAAGTTGTAATAACATTCATTTGTTTGAATTGAATTGAAATGTTTTTTTGTCTTGTTTGTTGTGGTTTTTAGTTGTTGTATTGTTTGATAAAGACTGCTGAAAAGTAGTCGAAATATCACATTTTTTAAATAAAAATAAGTATTTACGGTGAAAAGTGTAATGATTTGTATGTGTAACATTCATACATATTAAAACAAAATATAATTAATATAAGCTTTAAGAAAACACAATGACAGAGCATGGCTTAAGTGTAGGGTGTAACAGACAAGTTAAAAAGAAGGTGACAATAAAGAGAACGGAACATATACCCAATATAAAAAATAAAAAAGTATATAATTTATTAGTACTATTAAACATATTATAATAAAACAGCAAGCAATCATCCAGAAGATGGAACCCACAGTGGTTCCGAAAAGTCGAACTCACACACTAGTAAGTGTAAACACACGACGCGGCAAAATGACCCGTTTCACACCTTTTTTATTATTATTTATTATTTATATATTATTATTTTTATTATTATTATTATTATTATTATTATTATTATTATTATTATTATTATTATTATTATTATTATTATTATTATTATTATTATTATTATTATTATTATTATTATTGATTCATAGCAGTTGTCGAAAAAGTTTGCCCCGACTGGTGTTCGAACCCAGAACCTCCGGCTTAACGTGCCATAGCTCTACCAATTAAGCTACCGGGACCACAGAACAAACCTTTAGGAAACTGCTTTTGTTGTGTGACTGTTGACATACATGACATAAATCCAACAGAAGACGGCAATGTAGCTGTCAAATCTGAAAGATTGCATGGATAAATTCAATCACATCTCATCTCCCATGAGTTAGGTAGTATGAATTTATGGTTTTTAAGCATAAGCCCGCTTTAAGGACATAGTTATTGATTCATAGCAGTTGTCGAAAAAGTTTGCCCCGACTGGGGTTCGAACCCAGAACCTCCGGCTTAACGTGCCATAGCTCTACCAATTAAGCTACCGGGACCACAGAACAAACCTTTAGGAAACTGCTATTTGTTGTGTGACTGTTGACAAACATGACATAAATATTATTATTATTATTATTATTATTACTAGGAAAACGCTAAAGTCCCGCCGCGTTGATGGATGAGCTTTTTAAAGTTTTTAGTTTGCGTGGGATATCTTTACTTTTGCAAGTGCTTTGTTTTGTTGCCTACGCATTGTAGTGATTGTTGTCAAGTTTCTATTGTTTATTGTCAATTTTTATTATTTACCGTAAAAAACTTATATTAAAAGCTTTATTTCTATGAATTCTGGCTAACTTTTTCAACTTTTTCTTTTAAAAGGTAATACATCACCATAACCGTAATGTCCATGTATAATATGAACGTTGTAGCCCCACCCGTTTGGTCAGAATTAGACCAAATGGCACGAAAATATCGCACAAAAAATCGAAAAAAATCGTAAAAGTAAACACCCGAGCTAAATTTTTTGGGGGGTCAGTGAAATTGAAGTCTTCGCTTCGCTCATCCAAATTAATCTCTATCTATTGATAATATAATCCACTAGTGCAAATTTAATAGAGAAGGGAAGAAGGGAAACCCAGTACAGGCACGTAGCCTACTCCTTTCGAATAGTACGAATAATACTAACGGCTTTACGTCCCATCCGAACGGACGGTGTTACCTTACGGTTGACGCGCCCATTATCCAAATAAACTCACAAAAATTAAGAGAAACTTAACTCTAAGGGTTCTATCATTAAGTGACAAGAGTGGATACAAGCAACGATTTTTGATTTGAGAAGTGCATCTTGGGTTGTGGCGCAAAATAAAAAATCCATTTTCTGATGCCCACAACGAATGAAAAATTCGGCCACCTACGTCTCGACTCTCTGGTAGAGAAGAGATGGTATTGTCTAGACTTCGCATAGGCCACACAAGTCTAACTCACGGATATCTCTTAGCCAGAGAAAAGGTTCTTCCCATATGTGACACATGTGATGAACCTTTAACCGTACATCATATGCTAGCAGAATGTACCAAAAATGATGCCTTGCGCATGCAATTTGATCTCTCCCAATCATATGAAGAACTTCTTTCATATGGTAACGGGACTAACTTTCCAAATTTCTCATTCAAAGTCATCTATTTAAAAAAAAAAAATCACATCATACACATCTCATTAAATTATTCATTTTCATTCACATAAATAACTTTCGTTTTGCTATTACTATCATCATCATCATTTTATTTTGTTATGCATACCAAGAAAACAACGCATCATAAAAACACCATTAACTCATCTCATAACCTTTTATTATCACAGGCGGCGCAATATGATCTAACCGGTTGAAGCGCCCTATTTTCTCACGTCGTCGTCAATTTCACTGTGATATGTGCAAGGCAAAATTAGAATAAAACAATTGATTATGGCTACATGGCAGTGACTGTCAGAACCGTGTTGTTTACGTTGTGAACGAAGGCGGTGAGTCCAACAAGCCGATGCCAGTGTTGCTTTTGTTTCTGTTAGGACCTTCACTTCAGGCTTGAGTGTCGAGCACCTTGCCCCCTTCCCTTGACTACCCCTCGATATCGCCCTATTTCTCTGACAAGTTGCTTTTGCAAATTGTTCAACAAACAACTAATGTGGATGCTGGAGACACGCGGTTTATTGGCGAACGTCCAATGTGGATTTCGTCAACGTCGTTGCACCATCGACCACTTGGTTCGATTAGAGACGTTTATTCAAGAAGGGTTTGTTGCAAAACAACATGTCGTTGGTGTGCTTTTTGACATTGAAAAAGCCTACGACACAACATGGAGGTATAATATACTTCAACAGATTCACAAGTTGGATTTTAGAGGGCACATGCCAAAATTTTTAGAAAACTTTTTAAAAGATAGAACTTTCAAAGTGCGTGTTAACAATGTTTTGTCAGACTCGTTCTCACTGGAAACAGGTGTACCACAAGGCTCAGTCTTGTCGGTATCACTGTTCGCTATTGGCATAAACAGTGTTGTGGATTGTATTCCAAAGAGCCTAATGTCGGCCTATTTGTAGATGACCTGGGAATCTTCTACAGATCGGTTAATTTATCAACAGCTCAAAGACACGTGCAAATTGGATTGAACAATATAAGTGAATGGGCTAGAAAGCGGGGGACACGATTCTCTCCCGAAAAGACTCAGTGCATTCACTTTTGTCGTCTTCAAGGGATTCAAAATGACCCACAACTCTGGTTAAACAATATAGAACTTCAATTCAAACCAAATGTCCGTCTTCTCGGCATGGTTTTTGACAAAAAGCTAAATTGGAAACACCACGTTGTTGAGTTACGCAAAAGATGAATGTTGAAAATCAACCTATTGAAAGTTCTAAGCAATACATCGTGGGGTGCAGATAAGACCTGCATGTTAAGAATTTACGGATCTCTAGTTTGCTCCAAGATGGACTATGGATGTTTCGTATACTCTTCAGCAAGTAACACAACCCTTAAACTTCTAGACACTGTCCACCATTGTGGTCTTCGTCTTGCTCTTGGTGCATTTCGAACAAGCCCGGTTGTCAGTTTGTATGCTGAGTCAGGTGTGTCCTCCTTGGCAGAACGGCGAAACCTCTTGATGGGTACGTATGTTATGAAAATTAAATCTATGCCTTACCATCCATCAAATCGTGATATTTTTAATCTCAAATATGTCAGACACTTTGATAACAAACCGATGGCAACCCTTCCGACGGGGTTAAGGTGTAAACTTTTGTTTAATCTTATAGATTTTAATCTACCAACAGTTTATAATTTTGTTTTTAGCAATAACCCGCCCTGATCTACACCAGAGCCGATTATTCTATTCGACCTTTGTCGTTTTGATAAAAACTCTACTGGCGGTACTGTATTCAAAATTAACTTTAGAAAGATTTGCCATGAACGTCAATGGTTTACTTTGGTATTCACAGATGGCTCCAAAATTGACAACAAGGTTGGAAGTGCCTTTTATTGCTCCACCTCAACTGAACGTTTCAGGCTAAGCCACGTGTGTTCAGTTTTCACTGCAGAGTTATTCGCCATCCGTGAAGCTCTTAAATACATTTTACGTTGTCGTTGTGGAGAATACCTTATGTGTTCATATATAATCCTGTCAAATAAGAATTTTTGGAGGAAAAAATTGCGATGTCGCTGAATTTTTGCAGAGACCTTCCTTAAATGATACTTATCAACATACTAAAACTCCCCTACAATCAGACTGGAGCTTCGGCCGCCATATTGGAAAATGGCGGCCAAAAAGTGTTTGTTATCGAATATCTCCAAATTTGTTTGAGATAGACAAAATATCTCAATGGCAGAAATATTCCCCATTTATTTCCCTACAAAACAGGGGTCTTTTATAATTTTGGTACGGCCAACGGTTACGTCACAAAATCGTGGTTTATATGTTGCTTATTAGAGTACCAGCTTATTTCCAAATTTTCACGCCCAGCATCAAAAAATGCCCAGTAAATCCGTAAGAAATCGATTTAAATACAAAAGGACTTTTGTACGGGGTTCATGAAAGCTTCCATTAGTATTTTAAAAAATCAGTTCTGCGAAATCGGATTTTGCATTTACCCGGAATTTGGGTTTTTCCATTGTTGGCATTTCCTAAAAAATGACATATTTTACTGTCCATTATTAAGCACTAAATAGCATTGGAGGAAAAATTCTTTCTACGCACATTGAAATGACTTAAATAATGATCCGATTACAACCAAAGTTTAAATCCAATATGGCTGCTAATTCCTAATATTCACAATATGAATACTGTTTTCGTGCTGTTTTTACACTCTTTTTGTTACATAATTCACTGTGATGTTGTGGATATTAGGAATTAGCAGCCATATTGGATTTAAACTTTGGTTGTAATCGGATCATTATTTGAGTCATTTCAATGTGCGTAGAAAGAATTTTTCCTCCAATGCTATTTAGTGCTTAATAATGGACAGTCAAAAAGGGCATTTTTTAGGAAATTCCAACAATGGAAAAACCCAAATTCCGGGTAAATGCAAAATTCTATTTCGCAGACCTGATTTTTTAAAATACTAATGGAAGCTTTCATGAACCCCGTACAAAAGTCTTTTTGTATTCAAATCGATTTCTTACGGATTTACTGGGCATTGTTTGATGCTGGGCGTGAAAATTTGTAAATAAGCTGGTACTCCAATGAGCAACATTTAAACCACGAATTTGTGACGTAACCGTTGCCCCTACCAAAACTATAAAAGACATCTGTTTTGTAGGGAATTTAATGGGGATTATTTTTACCATTGAGATATTTTGTCTATCTCAAACCAATTTGGAGATATTCGATAACAAACACCTTTTGGCCGCCATTTTCCAATATGGCGGCCGAAGCTCCAGTCCGATTGTAGGGGAGTTTTAGTATGTTGTTTAGTATTATATAAGGAAGGTCTCTGCAAAAATTCAGCGACATCGCAATTTTTTCCTCCAAGCGTCAATATACGATCTTATTTGACAGGATTAATAGCTTAAGTTCACTTCAAGCTATAAAACACATGTATTCTAGTCATCATTTAGTACAAGACATCCAATTCTATTTAGAAAAAACTAACCTCTAAGGGATATATAATAGAGTTTTGCTGGATACCTGGACACGTGGGCATAGAGGGAAATGAACACGCTGATCGGGCTGCTAAAGAAGCTTCCCAGCGTCGCGACGTTGATTTCAATCTAGTTCCCGTTCCAGATGTCAAGAGTGGATTCAAGCAAAGATTGTTGGATTTGCGACAAGCATCTTGGGATGTGTTGCAAAATGACAAATTGCGTAGTGTGATGCCCACATTGACTAATAAAATTCGTCCACCTACGTCTCGACTCTCACGTAGAGAAGAGGTGGTATTGTCTAGACTTCGTACAGGCCACACACGCCTAACTCACGGATATCTCTTAACCAGAGAAAAGGTTATCCCCATATGTGACACGTGATGTACCTTTAACCGTACATCATATGCTAGCAGAATGTACCATATATGATGCCTTGCGCATGCAATTTGATCTCTCCCAATCATATGAAGAACTTCGATCATATGATAACGGCGACAAACTTTCTAAATTTCTCATCCATAGTAATCTATTTAACAAAATTTAATTCACATCTTACACATTTCTTTCTTTTCTTTATTTTTATTCTCATACATAACTTTTATTTTGCTATTACTTTCATCATCATCAATTTATTTTGTTATTTATACACTAAGAAAACAATCTAATCATCAAACATACCTGCAATAACTCTTCTCATTTACTTTCATTCACAGGCGGCGCAATATGACCTAACCGGTTGAAGCGCCCTAGTTTCTCACGTCGTCGTCGTTCTTTCCATATTCTTTAGGCTAGATTGGTGAATTATAACTAGCGGTTGACGCGTCCTTAATCTAAATAAACAAAACACAATCAAAAAGCATTTTTTAAATGTCTTTGCCCGGGGTCAAATTGACCTAGAGCATGGCTCTGCTAATTGTAAAAGTAGATTCAAAAGAAAACGTTCACCTCGCAAATATCAGATAGATCAAAATTGCAAAAAAAAAAAAAGAGATCAAAATGTACCCGTCCTGATCGTCTAGTGGTTAAGACGCCTGTCTGGAATGCGGGAGATCCGTGGTACGATTCCCGGCTGGGACGGACTTTTTTAATTTTTGAATTGTCGTAAATAATAGCATGTGTTTATTGTTTTATTTATATTTTACTAGTGGAATGAACCAAATTTGATATCAAGCGCAAACGTTTAATCTCTCTCAATCAGATGAAGAACTTCTATCAAATATGACCTTACGGTTGACGCGCCCTGAATCCAAATAAAAAAAAAGTGAAAACGTCAAAAGACTTGAAAATTCATAATTTTTTTTTCTTCATAAATTAAAAAAAGCTCCTCTTCCTCCCCTTGCCCGTGGCGCTTTATGACCTAACGGTTGACACGACTTTAATCTTCTGGTATCCGAAATCCATATTTTTAAAATAACTTTCAAACAAAATTCCGAATTCCAGTATATTATGAATGTGACATATACAATCGTTTAAATATTTAGCTTTTAAATACATTATCACAGGCGGCGCAATATGACCTAACCGGTTGAAGCGCCCTAATTTCTCACGTCGTCGTGGATCTCTAGTGTTTCTATGTTCTGCTTCCAATGCAGAAGGTTTAAGGTTTTATTCCCGTAGTAGGTAGAAGTTTTTAACTTTAACTGGTCGTGAGTCCATCAGTTCCTAGCTTATGAGTCTACAATTTCCTTCTTTACAACCTTTTCCATCAACTTATCTATCACATGTAGAGTATTAATCGGTCGAAAGTTTTCACCAAGTGATGTTTTTGCCACTTTTGGAATTGGAATAATGATTGAAGTTTTTAGCCGATCTGCTACTTCCCCTGTCTTTAATGATACATTTATAAAATTTGTTAAAATAGCTAGCATATCCCTATTACATATAACTAACTTTAGTATTTTATCTGATATCATATCTTCACCTGGTGATATGTCTTTTAATTCTATTATCAATTTTTTGACCTGTTTCTCACTAACTTCTGTAAACTTTTCTATCTTGTTGTTTGTACTACTTTTTACATGTTGTAGGACCACATTTTTATCAATGTCACAATGTATTTGTTTTATTAATTCTTCTATACTTTGTGTAAAGTAATTATTAAACTCTTCTGCTATATTTTTATCCCCTGAAACTATCTTATTTTTAAAATATATTTCATTTTGAGATTCATTAGGTTTACTTTTATAAAAGGTTTTTTATATTTTCCACACCTCTTTCTGTTGACCTTTCTTTTCATCCAATTTCTTAGCATAATAATTATTTTTCTTTTGGCGAATTGAACGTAAAACCTTATTTCTCTTTTCTTTATAATTGTTCCAATCCGTTATGTCATTACTCCGCCTGGCTACTCTATAACAGTAGTTTCTTTCTAGTTGCAGCTTCTTTATTTCTGCATCAAACCATTTTTTTCCCAAATGTATGTTTTTTATTTTTATTGTCTTTGTTATCGTGTGTTTTTCTACAGAACTGTTAATGTTATTAATTATTTCTTCTATCATACCCTGTATAGTATTGTTATTGTTATCACTGTTCAAACTACCATTTATATTAGCATTCCAGCTTTTGTTTGTCAAATCTTTCAAAAACAGCTATTTAGTTTCTTTATTTTGTAGTAGTTTTTTACAATTTGTATATGTGATTACCTCAGTCTTTGTTCTTTTCTTTAAGCTTGTAATTATTTGTTTACCCACATTAAAATTTATATTAATTATTTTATGGTCTGAGATGGTATCCTCTAATAATACCACATTAAAAATATGTTTATCAAAATAACTACTTAATGCATAGTCAATAATGGTTCTTGTTATTTTAACTAGATTAGAGTCCTTAGCGGTATACCGTGCTACTCTAGTGAAATCCTTAACTAATTGTATCATATTTAGTTCTTCTAGCATCTTTTTTACTTGTTTTGAATATATAAAGTTTTTACTTACGTCAATATTAAAGTCACCGCTTATCAGAATCTTATTTCCTGTGTTTAATCCATCTGTGATTTCAATCAGTTCCCTTAGTTTATTTACAACCTCACTCTTTTTCATTTTAGGTGATACATAAGTAACATTATAATTCTGAAGAGTACAATTTATTATCTTGATACTCAGTGACACACATAACAAAAACTTGTAAAAGTACAGCCAAACCTTACACACTTTGAAGAAATGAGATTTAAAAAAGGGCCAAGCTCATCTACCCTTCCACATTTGCGCATTCTTAATTCTTAAACGTACAGTGTACCGTAACAACATCATTGAAAAGCTTGGCAAAATAGTATTTGCAACTATTAACTTCAACGTAATAGTTCATCCAAATTATTTTTTTCTAATTAATTTATAAGTAATGGTCATGTAAATTCTATTTTGCCAAGCTTTTCAAGGATGTTGTTCCGGGACACTGTACGTTTAAGAATTAAGAATGCGCAAATGTGGAAGGGTAGATGAGCTTGGCCCTTTATTGGATCTCATTACTCTTTCAAGTTCCATTGCAAAATTATTTGTTAAAATATTTAAAAAATCTAGTGGTCCAAAGACTTGCTTTTTGTAAACAATGTAGGCGATGTCATGTAACTATAGTTACTTGTTGATTGTATGAGTGTATAAGGCTTATTTAAAAACTTTTATTTGGAAGCATTCCAGTCCAGGAAACTTTTTTAAGCGAGCGAAGCGAGCATTTTCATTTGACTCTGCCGGAAAAAATAGTCACTAGCTTTGTTTTTGTTTGTATGTCTCGCCATAACTTTCGAACGGAGTCTCGGATCGATTTGAAATTTTGACCATCCGCAAGATTCGTTCTCGATTAAATGCCATTAGTTTTGTGGCAAAATCGTTCAAAAAGTTAAAAAGTAACATTAAAGTTAATCGAAAGGTTTTTTTTTTCAAACTAAACGGCGACAAAATCTGAGGTTACCAAATCATTTAGAATGTCCGTCCGGTCACGAATATGTTAATTTTATTTTGATCCGATAAGTAGTGTAGGTGAAAATTACATTATAACAAGTGTAACGTTACCATGGCAACGAAAATTCGCACGAGAATTCTGGTCACTAAGCACTGCCACCTAGAAGTAAGTTTATCAAAACACTATCGAGGAAGCAGTGTATTATTTATTACCAAAGAGTTAAAATAGTTTTCCGAAAGAAATGATATCAAGGTCCTCTAGATGGCGGTGGATTTTTTTCACAAATTGAAGGTTTACGCACGGGTTTACCCATATACCTTGGCAATAATAAATAATATTGGAAACATGGCCCCGTGGACAGCGAACGTCGCAAATTTTAAAATTTAAAAAAATGTGCAATGTGGGTCTAGCTATAGCACGTGCTCGCTTATCAACGCGTCCAACTGAGCGTTTCCTAGTAAAATATGAACTTTACAGCCCCACCCGTTTGGTCAGGATCGCTGGGATATTGAAACTGACGAATAAGACAGTTGTAGTATTATCTAACATAATTTAAGTGATTTTGAGCATGTTTTAAGTCATTTTTTCACCAAGACGGAATGTTCGTACACCAACCAAATTTGGCATGTGTTGTCAGGTACCCAAATCCCCTTGATTTTGATAGTTTCTAAGTTCAAATCACGTTTCATGACGGCTGGGTGACACCTCGAAATCACTCCAACTCTGCTTGCTGTATAAGGTGCCTTAATGTGAAGCGCACAGCGGATTGGCTGCGGCGCCCTAACGGTCACCTAGATTCATGAATCCATCTCGCGAAAATCAGATAGAAAGTAAGGGAGTATATTACTCCCCGAAATTAGAGGCAAGCTGGCAGTAGTCGTTGGGGAACATTCTTCCTTCCCTTGACGACCTCCTTCTCGACTACGACGAACAGGACAACACGAACGATTACAAAAACGATGACGACCACAGCGTGAGAACCCCCTCTATCTCCCCCTATTCCCTTGACTGGTTCTGACCAGCATCGGTTCCTACTGCCATACCCCCTAAGTTGGAGTGGTGGATTATGACCTTACGGTTGACGCACCCTTAAATTTTATGAATCCAAAAAGAATTAAAAAAATCACGAATTCCCCGACGACGATGCTGAATATACCTTGAAGGCCTTTCAAACCAATAGAATATGAAACTATGAAAATTGAAGCTCTGTTTTTTATCAAACACAATTAAAAGCTTGGACCCTGCAAAAGCAGATCTGAGGACTATGCCAGCTAGCCACATTCAAAGCTTTAGAAGAAGATCCACCTTCTCGAATGTGAGAAATGGTCTTTCAATATTTCTTGTCGAAACTTAGCTATCCTATATTGTGACATTTTGCGTCGTACACATTGTGTGATAAGTGTAGGCGATGAAAAATACGTTATTACTTCTTATACGCCTATCGTTTTAAGTTACATTTGTAGCCCGCCAGGTGCCCAAAGACAGTAGATACTGCGCAGCCAAAGCCTTGCTGAAACTCTCGTATTTAGTTAGGTCAACTGGCTTTGGAATCTTGAAACCTTCCGTCGACAAGGCGGTGAGGACACATTGTTAAAACATTATGCGCTGTCAGATGTTTTCATTTCTTCTTGGACGAGAAAGACGTGTTTGGGTTGGTCTTTTGAACGTAGCTTTGCACGAGATTGTGATAAATACTGACTATTTATTGGTAACATGATAATAACAGTGTACATTGAGATCTTACAGCAAGAATGAAGCAAACAGAGGTTCGATTATTCACTTGGTTCGGGGATAAACTTGTCAAAAATAAACCATGGCTTTCATTATGTGGCATTGGCATTTTCGGTTGTTGAAATCCAGTATGGTTTGGTCCGCTGTCCCAAGTTTTAAGCTTCGCTCTGCCGTTCTGTGGGCATAACGCTGTTTTTATTCGACGATGACCACCACGACGTGAGAACTACCATTTCCCCCCCTAACCGTGGCTGGTTCTGACCAGCATGGGCCTCTCTCTCCCATCTCCCGTCTGGGCTCGGGGTAGAATTGGTCCTGAGCATGGCTCTGCTAATCGTAATAGGCGATTCAAGAGAAAAAGTCCACCTCGCAAACATCAGCTAGTATAAAGGGTAGTATTTTACTCCCCGAAAATAGAGGCCAGCTCTGGCAACCGTCGTCGGGGACCTTGTTCCCTTCCCTTGACGACCCTTGGACGACGATGACGACAATGACACCACGAACGATGACGAAGACAATGACAACCATGACGTGAAAGCCCCCTATTCTCCCCTTACCCGTAGCTGGTTCTGACCAACATGGGCCCCACCTCCTCCCCCCTAGGTTAGAGTAGTGCATTATGTCCTAACGGTTGATGCACCCTTAATCAAAAAAATAATAAAATACACTGTCCTTCCCAAGATCCCTTGGCTAAAGATTAGTGCAATGTGGCATTACGGCCCCTTAATCCAAATAAATTACAACTGCTTATCGTAACAAGCGAGGAAACGACAAAGTTCATCTCGCAAACATTATCCAGTATGTAGGGAAGTACTTGCTGAAACCAGAGGCGAGCTCTGGCAATCGTCGTCGGGAACCCCTCCTTATTCCCTTGAAGACCATCCCGACGACGACGACCATGACAAAACGATCTTTGACAAAGACAATGACAATGACGTGACGACCACGACGTGAGGATCTCCTTTTCCACCCGTGGCTGATTCTGACTAGTATGGGATTTTCCTCCCCATATTCCCTAGGCTAGAGTGGCACATTATAATCTAACGGTTGACTCGCCCTGAATCGACATGCACTTTAAAAATTACTTTCTCTTAAAATAAGCATCTACTCTTTTAATTTTTCCTTCAAATTAATTTAATTTTTTGCGATCATTAGAGCCTCTACAGCTTTCGTTTTCTTTATACTTTTGTAAACTTAGAAAACAATATAAAAATCAAACACATTTTATTAACCAACCAGACAAAACCACAACAAGCCAAACCGAACTACCAACAATATCACATTTCGCGCAACATGGCCAAAGCGGTTGAAGCGCCCTCGTTTCTTCCGTTGGCCTGGCTCTCTATCGCTCGTTCTGACCAGCACTATGGCCAACGGTTAACGCGCTCTTAAACCTTATGGATCCAATCCAAATAACCCTTTTCCACCCCCCACCTCTGCTTGGTTCTGACCAGGATGTTGAAGAAAGGTTGACGCTCGTCGGTCTTGTGGTTAGCATCTCTGCTTCCAATGCAAAAGGTCCAGGGTTCAATTCTCGCTAAAGTCAGGTTTTTTTAACTTATGATTTGGACTCAATTCCATCAATTCTTGTACTAAGAATTTGTAAACGGTGACTTTGGAGCCGTCCTAGCAACGAGGCACATAAAAAATTTAAAGTTGTTCTGAATCGGCCTTGTTGATTCTGGCGTTGATCCGCGGGTGTTCGCACTGTCCATACCACATTACAATATTTCCTATTAAAAATATCGATCTTTGGTTGGTTATCGTTCACTCGTCGATTGCGTCGGGGCCTTCAGGTAAAATCGAATTTATTTATTTTTCTTCGTCAGGAAATCGATGTGCTGATCCATATGCCGTTTTAATTATAATTTTATTAATTAAAAATTAATTTTCATTTACTAGGACTGATATCCTAAACAGTTGTTATTTAGAAATATTATTATTTATTTATTGATTTATTTTTTATTTAACGTCTATCCTATTCAGTTATAAAAACTGATTTCCCGAGTTGTTTTGATTTATAGTTAAAAGCTCCCTTTCTCATTCTGAATCTGACAAACATGGCTCTGCGGATCCTATGGCAAGAAAACAAGTAAAGTCCTGCTATTGGAAATCAGCTACATTGTATGTAGGGGGGTTCATAACAACCTAAAACTAGAGGCGAGCTTTGGTAATCGTCGTCGGGGACCTCTTCTTCTATTTATTGGGAATGTTCCTAGTTACTCGACCCATGGCTCGCTCACTTGTCTAACATCAACTTTAGCGTTTTCCTAGTACTAAGTTGCAAATGTAGTTTTTAATAGTTGTATAGGTACCTACAATCGTAATGATATACGCGTTTTGAAAGTCCACTATGTTTAATAAGAAGATCAAGTAAGTACTGAGATGCGATGTGTTGCTTATAGTACACTGACCTTCATATCTGATACACAATTAATTCACCGACACGTGCTTAACAACTTAACAAAATACCACAGCAATAATACCACCCTCCGTAATTAAACTGAAATAAAAAAATTATTAAGTGAGGACCCGGCACCTCCACCAACAATGCTATTCTTATGGAGTTTTCACTTTTCTCGCTCTACCCGGCACCTCTACGGACCCAATAAATAGTTATTGAAAATAAATAATGTAATTGCGTCAAAACATGAAATAACCACGAGCTACAACTCACGTCGCAATCGAACTGCGTGATTAGGTCAACCAGGTCCAAGGTCTACTAGATCGGCGGAGAGAGGCGGGGATCTAGTAGACCTTGCCCAGGTCAACAGGCGTAGGAATCTTGAAACTCTCCGTCAACAAGGCGGTGGACGAAACATTGTCGCGCTTTCCTTTTTTTTTTAACTTTTCTCGGACAAGATTGACGCGTTGGTTCTGTGAACGTAGATTTTGTGTTAAATACTGACAATTTATTGGTATAATTACAAGTACAGTGTACGTTTAGATATCATATATCAAGGATGGAGCAAATAGAGGTTGGATTCTTCACTTGGTTCACATTTTAACTCGTCGAAACTATTGGCTTTGTAGCATTGGCATTTTCTCTTGTCGCCATTCAGTGAACGTTTATTATTACTTATTGGCACTTTGTGGAATTTTGAATTCTGTTGTCAATAAAGACATTATTATTATTATTATTTGATCCACTGTAAAGATAAGTTTACTCCCCACATTCCTAACCGCCTGTGGCTGGTTCTGCCCAGCACTGGACTGTCCTCCCGATTTCCCCTAGGCTGGAGTGTAGCATTATGATCTAACGGTTGACGCGCCGTTTATCCAAATGAACCTTTAAATAAACTAAGAAATAATATAAATAGCAAACACTATAAATGTCTTAACTTACCTATTACAAGCACCGCGTGACTACCCGGTCGAGTTTCTCATGTCGTTTATAAGTGACTCCCTCCACAGTCGTGTAGCACGAGGATAAAATAACAAACTGTAAGCTTCAGTTCCTACTTTTGAGAATATGCTTAGTGTCAAGATCAACATCGCCCACTTAGCACTTTCATAGAAACAGTACATCCAATTCGTCTTTCTGAACTTTAATATTAATATTAATATTACATCTTGTCTTGAAACTGTGCACAAATATACACTCAAACACGCAAAAGAAAATCACGATATCACAATCTTTCGTTGTAACCAACAAACGATGACAAATACGATGACGACCGTGAGGTGAGAACAACCCCTTTCCTCCCTCCGCCCGTGGCTAGGGCTTTTGAACCCTATATCCCAAATAAGCTAGAGTAGCAAATTGTGAGTTTATCAAAAAAAAACTAAAAAATCTAAATAAAAATATCCTTTAACAATAAAACCAGGAAACAATTCACGTGGCTGTGACTTTCTAGACCGTGTTGTTTACGTTGTGAACGAAGGCGGTGAGTCCAACAAGCCGATGCCAGTGTTGTTTTTGTTTCTGTTAGGAGCTTCACTTCAGGCTTGTGTGTTCATAAGAGCTATGGCATTTGAACGGATTTGAGATCAAATAAATAACTGTGTATTTAAATCAGAAAATCAACAGAGCTCGTGTTCTAAAACATTATAAGTCTCGTCGCACAGAGAATCATTGGACGCGGCTCTGTGAACCAGCCTAGGACCCGGGAGAAGATATCCAGCATCGCTCTGCCCAGCAACCGAGGTGTCTACAACCATCTTAGTTGGCGTGTGCGTTTTAAAACGGAATAAACACAGGTTAGGAAGTGTAAATCACTATGTCGTGGTTTGGGCACACCATACCATCCCCCTACCCGTGGCTAGTTTTGTATAGCATAGCATTTTCCTCCCCAAACATCAGCAGCTAGATTCAACAAAATTTAATTCACATCATACTCTTTACTTTTATTTATTTATTTCCATTTACATCTAGGGCGACGGCCGGCAGACAAGCGATGCGATGCTTAGGCGACACCGAACTCCGGCCCTATATACACCTACCAGAGTTGGGGGTTTTCAGCTATCTGCACACGCCGCCCCGAAAGAGTTACAATCTTGAAACTCGGTATATGACCTGGTATGTGGTCCATGACATACCAAAAAAAAAATCAACCCGATCCGACAACTCGTTCTGTGTTAAAAAAGGCTCTCAACATCGTCAAATTCCTTAAAGCTGGCTGGGTGGGTGGGTGGCTGGGTGGCTGGCTGGCTGGCTGGCTGGCTGGCTAGGAGTTTCCGCGGAGAGTTCTTTAGCCTACAGAGAAAACGGTAAATCTTAGAATTATGAAACTTGGACCACACTTAGGTGTATTTCAGACGCAGTGCCTTTTGCTTTCAAAACCAAAATCGGGTAACAGGGACCGGAGAAAATCAAAATTTGGATGATAATCAAAACGCGTAATTACCAAGGCTGTGGTAATTTGTACAAACTTGAAATTGAACATGCTATTAACCATTAAATATCTTGCGTCCAAAACACAAGGGGCTAAATTTGGGATGACCATGGGCCCAAAAATGACAAAAAAACATATCTGAACTTTAAGAAATGAATCATTCAAAGAAAACGCTACAACTGAGATGTTTCAAACGTGGAATACATTTTGATATCTCTCATTCTTTATCACTTTTGAATATGGAAAGCAAAATTGGTTAACGGGTACCGAAAAAAACCAAAGATATCAAAAGTAGGTAATTCCGTACTCTTATGAATAATACGCTATACCGAGAAAACGGTTTCATCTTAGAACTTTGAAACTTGGGCCACACTCAGATGTACCTCATATAACAAAAACCGGGCAATTGGGACCGGGGAAAATCAAATCAAAATCAAAATCAAAACGCGTAATTACTCAGGCGTAGTAATTTGTACAAGCTTGAAATTAAACATGCTCTTAAACCATTATAAATATCAAGTGCTTATGCTAGTGCCTTGGTCTTGTTGTTAGCGTATCTGCTTCCAATGCAGAAGGGCCAGGGTTCGATTCCGCTAAAGTCAGAAGTTTTTTACTTCTGATTTGGACTTAAGTCTATCAGTTCTTGTCTTAGGAGTTTGTAAACGGTGACTTTGGAGCCGTCCTAGCAAAATCAAAACGCGTAATTACTCAGGCGTAGTAATTTGTATACAAGCTTGAAATTAAACATGCTCTTAACCATTATAAATATCTAGTGCTTATGCTAGTGCGTTGGTCTTGTTGTTAGCGTATCTGCTTCCAATGCAGAAGGGCCAGGGTTCGATTCCCGCTCAAGTCAGAAGTTTTTTAACTTCTGATTTGGACTTAAGTATATCAGTTCTTGTCTTAGGAGTTTGTAAAACGGTGACTTTGGGCCGTCCTAGCAACGAAGCATATAATAAATTTCAGAGTTGTTCTGGATCGGCCTTGTTGATTCTGGCATTGATCCGCGGATGTTCGCACTGTCCATACCACTGATTGATATATTTCCTATTAAAAATATCGATCTTTGGTTGGTTATCGCTCACTCGTCGATTGCGTCGGGGCCTGCAGGGTTGGCTTAGTCACTTTGATTTAAAGTCCCCCACTGAAAATCAGTTACATATAACTGAGTGGGTAGACTCGAAATAAAAATGTATTTATTTATTATTTAAGGGGTATCTTTGGGGAGACCGTGGGCCCAAAAATGTAAAAAACAACTTTGAACTTAACAAATTTAATCATTCAAAGTCATCATTCACACCTTGATAGCGAACGAACAACAAAAAGATGTGATACCCCCCAAAATACAAAAATTTTGTAAAAAAGACGGCAGCCAAGCTCTCCTTCAAAGTCTTCGGCTGTGAATGCTGTGAGATATAGAAGTTGAGCCAAGCTTTTTATTCTTTCTCCCTAGTTTCGCTTTGAAATATGTAAGATCATTTCGCCTGTTGACGAGCGCCAAGCCAACGATTTTTGTGGTAAAAAAGTAAAATTTTTAAACTCGAAATCATAAAAAAATGACTTAACCATTGAATTTGGTTCATGGCCAAGAATTTTTTTATGATTTCGAGTTTAAAAATTTTACTTTTTTACCACAAAAATCGTTGGCTTGGCGCTCGCCAACAGGCGAAATGATCTTACATATTTTCAAGCGAAACTAGGGAGAAAGAATAAAAAGCTTGGCTCAACTTCTATATCTCACAGCATTCACAGCCGAAGACTTTTGAAGGAGAGCTTGGCTGCCGTCTTTTTTACAAATTTTTGTATTTTGGGTGGTATATTACTACTGTTATGCTATTACAATCATCATCACAATTTTCTTTTCTAATATATAAAGGCCCCTACACAGAAACAAAAATAATAATCACACACACCATTAACTCATCTCATCAACTTTCAATATCACAGGCGTCGCAATATGACCTAACCGTTCGAAGAGCCCTAGTTTCTCACGTCGTCGTCATGTATAGGTTTTATTGTAACTCACACAATCGTTTTAATATAAAGCTAACACGTACAATATCACGGTCATCGGGGACACCCTCCACCTCCTATTTCCCTTGACGACCTCCACGATGACGATGACTTGGACACCACATACGTTGACAAAGACCTTCCCTGCCTGTGGCTGGTTCTGACCACCATGTGACCTTTCTTTCTTCAATCCCTTTGCTAGGGTTTCTCATTAAGAACTTACCGTATCCGCTTCTTTAAACTTAATAAATCATTCTTTCCCGAATCTCACCATGACAACGTATACGGTAAGATCGTCACGAAAAAATATTAAATCAACAAAGAAATACAATTTATTTACTCACAATATCAAATGCAGCGCGATGAGATACCCGGTTTTAGCGCCCTATTGTTTCTCTTGTCGTATTCATTTATACGCCTGGTTTCCATTCGCCTTTTTGCACACTCAATAAACAGACATCATGGCCGAACTTAAAGAACAAGATTTTCCTTCTTTATTCCCACGTCTGGGCCCGGGGTAGAATTGGCCCAGAGCATGGCTCTGCTAATCGTACAAGGCAATTCAAGAGAAAAAGTCCACCTCGCAAACATCAGCTAGTAAAAGAAGTTTATTACTCCCCGAAACTAGAGGCAAGCTCTGGCAATCGTCGTCGGGGACACCTGCCCCTTCCCTTGACGAACTCCCCGACGATGATGACAATGACACAATGAACGATGACAATGGCAATGACGAACGCGACGTCAGAACCCCCTTTCCTCCCCTTACCCATGGCTGGTTCTGACAAGCATGGGCCCCTCCTCCCTCCCCCCCCCCTAGGTTAGAGAGGTGCATTATGACCTAACGGTTGTCGCGTCCTTAATCAAAATAAACAAAAAAACGCTCACTCGTCGATTGCGTCGGGGCCTACAGGGTTGTCTTGGTCGCTTTGGTTAAATGTGTCCCACTGAAAATCAGTCCTTTATAACGAGTGGGTGGACTCTTAATACGAATTTTTTTATTTAAGAGTAACTGCAATAGCTATCAATAGCAACTATACAACACTTTAAAAAATATAAATTATACACAACGGATTGTCGGATCTCAATGAAAAAAAGTTTTTTTAGTCTCAGATATCAATATAAAATAATAATATTTAAAAATCCAATTTTGGCAGGTTGGTTTACCAACTCTGGCCTTAATATACTTGACACTCGAGTCATAATAACGTGATTTTAATAAGAAATGTACCTGAGATTGTAACTAGATGTGTCACAGAGTAATCCAGGAAAACTTCGTCCATATTGCAGTATATTTATTGGTTCATCAGCAGAGAGCAAATTAAATAATGTTATTCAAAAGGGAATAAAATAATAAAGTACGATTTTGATTTGAAATATTTATTTTGTTGTACCGGTACCCAAATTCATGGCATATCTAGGACCTACATTACAGGTTTTGAATGTTTCATTATTATTTTTTTTAATCAAGACGAGATTAAATAGTTTCACAAAAGTGAGCGAAAAAGAAGACAACAATATTTACTCAAAATCTAGAAAAAAAACATGGATTTACGATTATAAACTTATGCGCACTGCATAAATTCTGATTTGACAGATCGTTGGTTTGATAACGAAGACGATGATGAACACGACAAGAGTACACTGCTTTAATTTCCCCCGACCCGAGGGTGGTTCTGACTAGCATGGGACTTTCCACCCCCCTATGACCCATAAATATTAATATAAACCAAAAAGTTTAAAATGTAATTTTATTATCTAATGTAAAATAATAACGAAATCAATGTAGGCCCTACTGCTTGAGCAGTAATCAATGAGTATTAGCTGCAGTAAACTAACGTAATGTTTACGTAGGTGTGACCGATGTTTGGTACAAATGAGTTTGATCCAGTGTAGGAATTGTCCCAAAACATGGTTTGAACTGATAATCATAAAAGGTGATACACGAGAGAGTTTTCCTCTCGCAAACATCCCCCGTCTGTGCCCGGGTAAATCTAGCCCAGAACCAAAAAATCAGCTAGTAGGGGCATTTTAAATTCTCAAAACTAGAGGTGAGCTCTGCCATTCGTCGTCGGAGACGTCCCCCCCCTTTCGTTGACGACCTTTCCAATGAAGATCATTACAACACAAACGATGATAAAGACGATCACGACCTCGACGTGAGAACACCCCTTTCTTCCTCCGACACGTGGGTGGTTTTGATCAGCATTGGGATACGTTCCTCCCCATATCCACTAGGCTAGAGTGATGCTTTATGACAAGACGGTTGACACGCCCTAGCTTCTCACATCGTCGTTAAACCTCGCCCGTGGTGGCACTTCACGACATTACGGTTGAGTTGCCTATAACATTTAATGAATCCATAATCTATAATTAAAAAATAACTTTCAACCAAGATTTCATATTCCATAATATTTTGTGACATACAATCATTTAAATATTTTTCTTACACTTACAATATCACAGGCGGCGCCATATAACCTAACCGGTTGAAGCACCTTAGCTTCTCACGTCGTCATGATTTATCGCGAAACTTGTCAGTGGCGAGTAGTATTATATCGCGTATATATAGTCCCTCCTCAGGCCCACCCCCTAAAATTTTTCGAAAATTTTTCGATCGGAGATGCTTCTGCTCATCAATACCCATCTTTTGACCAATTTTCGTTGCTCTACCATAAGGGCTTAACCTCCATTTTAATTTTTTTGTTTTTAAATCACCCCCCACCCCCACCCCGTATGGATTTTCTAAAAATGTTTTGATCTGAGGTGCTTCTTCATCTCGATATCTAGCTCTCCGTTAATTTTTGTTCCTCTCCCTTACAGAAAAATACTACTGAAAACTACTAAAAAAAACTAATGAAAACTTTTGAGTAGTTTTTTTGGAAAACTACACAAAAGTTTTCAGTACTTAACTACACAAAAGTTTTCAGTAGTTAACTACACAAAAGGTCAGTAGTTAACTACACAAAAGTTTTCAGTAGTCAACTAGTACTCAAACAATTGTTAGATAGCAGGCTCATTAGTCATTAGTATTAGTATTAGTAGTTTTAGGGCGTTTTAAACAGCTAAGATTATTGCTCCTCCAAGATAAAACAATTTCTAATACTTCTTTCCAAGGGGAGGAACGTAAGGGATCCAATAAAAAACAAAAAAAATCCTTCCTAACCTTTTTAACTTTCTATTTAAAACATACAGGACTTTCAACCGAAAAGGAGTTTTTATCAAAAATATAAAGAATCAAACGTAGGAGTTAAGTTCTTACGTTTGATGCGGGCGTATCCATTTAAAACAAAATACTACTTGGCCATACCTTTTAACGTTTCTTTTTTAAATATAAAGGACTTTCAAACGAAAAGGAGTTTTATCAAAATCATAAAGAATAGAATGAAAAAAAAGACACCTCGAAGGGGATTTTATCCAACGTACCCTCACACAGAAGTCAAACCTGCTACCATCCTGCCACAACGCACTGTGATCAAAGGTCGCCTTTAAACATAACTAGTGAACTGGTCGAACGTAAGTGCCATTCTTACGTTAGAACATAAACTCTGAATTCTTCCGTTCGAAACGTAATAATATACCTACGCTAGGTACACTACGTAATAATCAACAAAATGCATATTTTTTTTACAAAATTAAAGACAACAATGAAGACCATGCAGCAGGCCTAAGCTACCGGCCTATAATAAGCCTTAGTAGGCCTACCTTTTCAAATATTAAATCAAATGAAAACATAATTTTTCCAATGCCCGTTGTTGTTTTATAATAAACTTGCATTTATGTTCTAAACGTTATATGAATTTTAATCTGGTAGCCCTAGCCTACTTTATGCCTTTAAAAAAAACACTGTTTTAATATTTCTTAAAATTTAACTTAGGCCTATGTTTTTTTTATTTGTTTAACGTCTATCCTATTCAGTTATAAAACTGATTTACAAAAGGAGGACTACGGAATGAATCCTATGACTGAATGAATTCTACAATGCATGAAGGAGCATCACCCCCCAACTAGGCCTACATACAAAATGTGTAGGCACTTCTGTATTTGAAACTGTTTTGGTCATTGGCAAATACATTAATTATAGGCCTATAGGTCCATGCATGTGCATTTCTAGACAAGATTTAAAGAAACTTTTAATAAACAAATCAGCTTTTGCATCTTGTAAAGTAGGTTTCCCTGGCCTACCGGGAAAACTGGAAGGAAGGTATTCACCGCCGGTTATGATAATCAGATAGTTAAAAGAATAATTTTTGTCCCCTAACCCTACATACCAGTATGTAGTTTAAGGCTAAGTAAGTTGTGAGCCTCCGAGGCCCTAAGTTACTTAAAACGTAAGTCAACATTTACACGTTCCATCACAAAGCATACGTATTTACTGTACCATGCGTAGGCTATGTATGTATGTTGGAACTTTTAGTTTAGGGTTTGGGGGTCCTTCAACCATTCTTCAACTGTCTTCGAATGGGAAAGACTAGGTTAGGAGGGGGGGGGGGGGGAGGGGGCAAAGCGTGTATGTTTTACAATATTATTGTTATAATTAATATTTTTTATTAAAACTACGCGCTTCGCGCCCCCCCCTCTCCCACCTAACCTACTTTTTACCAGTTGTAGGGCCCCATAAACGGAGTGTATATTCTTACGGCAGACGTAAGAATTGCTTGAAATTATTCTTACGGCACAACATAATAATTGCTAAAAATTTTCTTACTTTGAGCGGGGGGTAGTAGAAGTAGGCCTAAGTAAAGCAAAGTTTTTTTATTGAGGAATTGAAATCACTCTGAATTCTGAACCACATAACCAACGGACTGATTACAATACTAGACACTAAAACGGTAGGTTGTAGGCCTAGGCTAAGTAGGTTCAACTTTAATTTTCCCTTGAGGCTAAGCCTAGGTCTAGACTAACACAACAGTAAAAAATTCACTTCCCCCCCACCTTGACAATGGAATTTTTGGGCTGTAGGCCTATTCAACCTGAACAGGAGATAGTTATATTTTGTATAGGCCTAAAGGACTGGGGCCAGTTAGCTTTAGAATTGCTCCAGGCCCAGGCTTACCCCCCAATTTATTCAGATTCTGATTCAGATTTATTCCTCCGTCTAAAACCTGGGCCTTTTAGAGATAGGCCTAGCCTAGTAGGGGGTCAGCCTGGGTTCCCCAGACAACTCGCCATTTAGGTAGGCCTAGGCCTAGGTCCCTAGGCTATGATTGTATGTCAAAAAAACTGCGCGTTTAGCTTGGCTTGGAGCCACCAGCCGCTAGAATTGTATCAAGTTTCTAGTGACAAAATGTTTTAGGCCTGGGGCAAAACGTTGGTAGGCCAACAAGAAAAGGTCCTGCTAGGCCTAGGCCTTTGTGGAGGCCCATTTAATATAGGCCTAGGCTAGGCCTATACCCCCCCGTCGGGGCCCGGGGAAAAATTGGCCCAGAGCATCGCTCTGCCAATCGTAGAAGGCGATTCAAGAGAAAAAGTCCCCCTCGCAAAATCAGTATTTTAAAGGGGTGGTATTTTACTCCTAAAACTAGAGGCGAGCTCTGGCAATCGTCGTCGGGGACCTTGCCCCCTTCCTTTGACGACCCCCCGCGACGATGACAATGACACAACGAACGATGACAAAGAACGATGACGACCGCGACGTGAGAAACCCCCCTTCCTCCCCTTATCGTGGGTGGTTTCTGACCAGCATGGGCCCCTCCTCCCCCCCCCCCCCTTAGACTAAGTGGTGCATTAAAGACCTAACGGTTGACGCGTCCTTAAACCAAATAAACCAAACTAGGCCTATAGCTAGCAATAGTGCAATCCAATTAGGCCTAGGCCCACCTACCCCTGGCCTATTATTGTTTGCATCAAAAGAAGGGTGATATAGGCCTAGGCCTAGGCCTAGCCCTACCCGTCTGAACCTTAGGCTACATGCCCAAACATAAAACCTTTGGCCTATGGTTTTATTACGTACCCTTATATAATATATAGACATAGCAAGTAAAAAGCTTAACGTTTGGACTATTTAAATCGAAATTTGGGTCCTAATCGCCCACAATGTGGCTTCCCAACGGACCTAATGCCAAAACACAAACAAACGCAAACTGAAAACTGGGTGATAAGTTCAAAATGTTTTATGTGTGGCCAACATGAAAATCACAATTTTACCAAATAAGCGTAATGACTGTACTGGAGATTTTAATAGAAAGCTTTAAAAAAAGTCTTAATTTACTAATCATTGTGTAAATATACAAATCTCCATAAAGTAGCTTATCCCTAAAAATATAATAACTGTCACAAAATGAACTTGAAACACTTGAAACAAGTCCTTGAAGTTGGCAACACTTTTTTCATGGTATGCGCTATTGGCTAGTCGTTTACCAATTAGGATCTCTCTGTACGACCTGTGGCTAATTTAAATGTAGTAGGCCTGCACTGAAATAACAATTTTATTTGTTTAAGCATACAATTTTATATAACACCATTTAAATGATAGTTGTATTTAATAAGCAATTTAGGCCAATAGTTTTGGGAATACAACAGCAATGTTTTTTCAATATGCATGGGATTTCAAAACGAGTATTTTCATAAAAAAAAAATTTGTCTTATTTATAATTTAAAGTACCCGGGATTTAAAACTCTTCTACTATTTATGTCCTGCTAAAGTTTGTGTAACTTTTAGAAACTTAAGATAGTTTTAGATTATTAACTACTGGCACTTCAGTAGTTTTAACTACTCGAGGGCCAGAAGTTAACTACTCGACTCAGTAGTTAACTACTGGCACTTCAGTAGTACTACTCAGCTCAGTTTGTTAACTACTAGCCTTCCGTAGTTAATAAATTGGCCTCAGTAGTTCACTACTCAAGCCCAGTAGTTAACTACTGTGCCTTCAGTAGTTAAATACTGGCATCAGTAGTAAAACTACACGCACTGAGTAGTTTTTAGTAGTTTACTACTAAAAACTACTGAAAAACTACTTGAACACCAGTAGTTTTTTTTCTGTAAGGGATTAGTATAAGTATTATAGTATTGGTAGTTTTAGGGAGCTTTAACAGCTAAGATAATTCGCGCCTCCAAGAGAAAACAATTTCTATAAGTGTGAGTTACCACCATGTAAACTTCTTTCCAAGGGGGAGAAGATAAGGGAGCCGCAGGGGGAACCCGGGATGGATGGCCTGTGGTGGTCAGAACCAGCCACAAGCATAAAAGGGGGGTCAGGGGTTCCCCCACGTCGTAGTCGTCTTGTCTGTGTCATCATCCATCCGTGTCGTCATTGTCGTCGCCGTCGGAAGGGTAGTCAAAGGGAAGGGGGAAATTCCCCGACGACGACCCAGAGCTCGCCATTAGTTTCAGGGAGTGAGACTCCCCTACTCACGGGCCAAACCTCGAGAAGGTCGCGAGTTGGACTTTGATGGCTCCTGGTTTCTCCCCCGTGGTTTGATGTTTGAGTACTGGAGTATATAGGGGATTGAACTCTCTGAAACCAATGGCGAGCACTGGCTCCAAGTCGTGCAGACTTCACGGACATGGATGTAATGCTGCTCCGTCATTTAACCGACTCCAGAAACGCCTGGCCGTCTGGTTGATAGGGTGTCCGGGAGTACCATGGATGTGCAATGAACGGTTACTCGCAAGAGCCCTCGTCGGCTACTTTTTCAACGTAGCTGGGGTGGGGCACAGATGTTCCAAATTGACATCAAGTTTCGAACTTTGCTCCACCTTTACTGAGCGCTTCAGGCTAAGTGACAAGTGCTCAGTTTTCACAGCAGAGTTATTCGCCATCCGCAAAGTTCTTAAATACATTCAACATTGTCGTTGTAGAGAATACCTTTGGTAGAATTGGCCCAGAGCATGGCTCTGCTAATCGTAAAAGGCGATTCAAGAGATAAAGTCCACCTCGAAAACATCTGCTAGTATAAAGGGTAGTATTAAACTCTTTGAAAATAGAGGCGAGCTCTGGCAATCGTCGTCGGGGACTTGCCCCATTCCCTTGACGATCCCTCGACGACGATGACAACAATGACAGCACGAACGATGACGACGACAATGACGACCGCGACGTGAGAACCCCCCTTTCCTCCCCTTACCCGTGGTGGTTCTGACCACTGACCAGCATGGGCTCCTCCTCTCCCCCCCCCCCTCCTCCTAGGTTAGAGTGGTGCTTAATGACCTAGCGGTTGACGCGTCCTTAATCTTTAATCCAAATCTAGTCTTCAGATAAAAAGAGTTCACTTCAAGCTATAAAACTTAAGTCATCATTTGGTACAAGACGATAATTCTATTTAGATAATCTAAACTCAAGGGGTTCCATCAAAGGGTTTTGTGGATACCTAGACACTTGGGCATAGGGAAAAGAACACGCTGATTTGGCTGCTGAGGCAGATTCGTTGTGCCGCGACGTGATTTCAATCAAGTTCCCGTTCCAGATGTCAAGAGTGGATACAAGCAACGATTGTTGGATTGCGACAAGCAAGCATCTTTGGATGTGGTGCAAAATAACGAATTGCATAGTGTGGATGCCCACACTGACTAATAAAATTCGTCCTGCTTCGTCTCGACTCTCACGAAGAGAAGAGGTGTATTGTCCAGAATATTCGGATTGGTTCGAATGGACGAAGGTTCGTCCCAGATAAAAACATGTGATGCACTTCAACCGTAATTCATAATAAATGTTAGCAGAATGTATCAAATATGTTGTCTTGCTTACGCAATTTCATCTATCCCAACCATACGAAGAACTTTTATCATAATGCAAAATAACAAATTTAATTCCCACGATTCACATTTAATTTGTGTATTTATTTTCATGCAGACATTGTTTTTGTTTTGCTATTACTATAAATCACCATTTATTTATTTTCTATAATATGTATATAATATTTACACCACTAAAAATAATATAAACATCAAACACACCACAATCTCATTTTATTAACTTTCTATTTCTCAGGCGGCGCAATATTAACCAACCGGTTGATTAGTCCTAGTTCTCACGTTCTTTGATGACGTTGGGGAGTAACCGAAGTTTCCATGTTACTTGAGGATATTGGTACAAAAACTTAAGTTAAAAAAAACACCGCGCTTGAAATAAATTCCTGAAGTTCACTAAATTAAGAAATTATGGAGAATTCTCGATTTTGTTATTCAAAACCTATGAACTAATCTTAAAGTAAGAAAATTGGATCTCATATATAAAACCCTTTATAACGTTATTGTTTATTATGATAATGAGGTTTAACTGTTTACTTGGAAAAACCTGAATGCTGAGCGACTGAAGTCGTCTTTTCCCGCCAGTCTTAGCAGCCATTTTTTCCCTTCGTTTATTGTAAAATAAACGCGGGAAAAATTTGGGTTTGGGGAATTACTTCTTCATTTTTTGGCCCCCCCCTTTGGGGTTTTTGGTAGTTTTTTGGGCCCCGCCAAAATGGCAGGCTCTGATAGTCGGAAAATTCGAGGAAAAGGGGAAAAACCTATTTCCCCAAAAATCAGCTTGTAATTAAAGGGAAAAATCTAATCAAAACAACTTGGCATTTGTCGTCCCCTTTCCCCTTTCCCCTTTACGACCTCCCCGACGATGATAATTGAAAACAACGAAAGTACAAAGACGGGTGGACGACCGCGGGCTTAAAAAAACCAAAAAACCCCTTCCCCCTATTTTCCCGTTTGGGTGGTTCTGCCAGCATGAGCCTCCCTTTCCCCATTTCCCCCAGGCCTTTAAATGGTGCATTATTACCCTTTAAAGGTTAAAAACGTCCCAAAAAAACAAAAAAAAAGTAAACTAAAAGGTTTAATTGCTAAAGCTTTTAATTATGTTTTCAGGGATAATCCCCCTGGTTTGCACCCGGGGCAATTATTATATTCGCCCTTTTTTCCCACTTAAAAAATTCTACTTGCAATAGTGGGATTCAAAATTTTACCCTTTTGAAAATTTGCCATTTAAATTCAAAAGTTTCTTTTTTATTCACGGGTTTCCCCCAAAATTGACAACAAGGTTGGAAGGCCCTTTTTTTTTTCCCCTTAACTAAACGGTTTTGGCCTTTAAACGACGGGGGTGCTCCCCTTTTTACTGCAGAGTTATTCGCCAAACCCTGAAAATCTTAAATAATTCTAACGTTGTCGTTGTGGAGAATACCGTTTGTGTTCAATATTAAGTTTTACTTCAAGCTATAAAAAAAAATGTATTCTAGTCATCATTAAGAAAAAAAGAAAATAAATTTTATTTTGAAAAACTAAAACCCCTTTTGGGAAAATATAATAG
Organism: Sweltsa coloradensis; assembly: GCA_024449915.1. NCBI lineage: Eukaryota > Metazoa > Arthropoda > Insecta > Plecoptera > Chloroperlidae > Sweltsa > Sweltsa coloradensis. The sequence goes on from JAMZAV010005802.1 coordinate 39,413, forward strand.
AGTTTTTTCTGGATCCTGGGCCCGTGGGCATAGAGGGGAATGAACCGCGGGTTGGGGTGCTAAAGAACTTCCCCGCGCGGACGTTGATTTTAATTAGTTCCAAATTTCCCGATGTCAAGGGGTGGGTTCCAAACAAAGATTGTTTGGGAATTTTCGACAAGATCTTGGAAAGTGTTGCAAAATAACAAAATTTCGTAGTGTGTGGGTTTCATTGAATTAAAATTTGTCCACCTAATCTCAAAATCTCACGTAGAAAGGGGGTGGTTTGTTCTAGACTTCGTATAGGCCACACACCCTAAAAATCACGGAATCTCTTAACAAAAGAAAAGGTTAAACCCCTAGTGACACATGTGATGTACCTTTAAAACCCTACTCATATTTCTAGCAGAATGTCCAAATATGATGCCTTTCGGGATGCAATTTGATCCCCCCCAATCATATGAAAAATTTTATCAAAATGATTACGGCCCAAACTTTCAAAAATTTTTTCTCCTGTAATCTATTTAAAAAAAAAATTTTAATTAAAAACATACACAAATTTTTTTCTTTTCTTTATTTTCTTTTTACATTTCCTAAAATTTTATTTTGCTATTACTTTTATCACATTTTTATTTTTTTTATTATACACTTAGAAACAATCTTATCCTCAAACATAACCCGCATTAAAAAAAATTCCCCATTTTTCCCTTTTATTTTACCCGGCGGGCAAAATGACCTTAAACCCTTTTAAAAACGCCCTAGGCCCCCTCACGTCGGGCCCTCGGAGGGTTTTTCCTTTTCATTTGGGGCTTTTCCAAACCCCCCTTGAAGCCCCTTCCCCGAGGACGAGGCCATGTTATCACGAACGAGACGAAGACAATTAGGAACCAGACTTGAGGGAAAAATTTAATTTCCTCCCTTTCCCTTGCGGTTTTTGACCCGATGGGCTCCTTCTCTCCCCCCCCTACCCTAACTAGAGTTTTCGCAATGTGACCTTTTCCTTTGACGCGCCCCCCTTTAACTTAATGAATATAATATAAAATCATCCTTTTTACCCAAAGGTAGAGTAGCGCAAAACCCAAAAAAAACCAAAAAAAAAATTTAAATTTTTTTATATAAAAAAAATTTTAACGTTTCAAAAAATTCGCTGTAAAAGAAGAAAAATCATATTATTTTTTCTTAACAAACTAAGAAAAAAATAAAACTAAACAAACACAAAAAAATTTAGTAATTTTCATAAAAACAACATAACAGTCAGGGCAATATAACCTTCCCCCGGGGGTTTAAGCACCCGGGTTTTTCTTGTCGTTCTCTCTCTTTAGAAATTTTTATAAAGGGAAAACCCTTAATATATAAAGGTAAAGTTAAAAGGGAAAAGAGACCCCGATTTTTAAAAGCGAGAGAAAATAAGAAACAAACCTGCCACCGTCAGGTGCCCAAACAGCACTCTACAAAAACTTCAAAACAACAACAGCAAAAATCTCTTTAAATCTGTTTAAACATGATCTCCGTGCATTTATCTAACTGTTTGGCGCGCAAAAAACACCATTTTGGGACATAAAGTCAAACATTGTCTCCGTGACAAATGTGGATCGTTGCATTGCTTTTGTAATTTTTATATAAAAATTTATTTTTCCCTCCAACATCAATAAAAACATCTGTGAGCTATATTGTAAATTTATATCCCGTTTACCTTTCACACTCATAAAAGGTTCTGACAACGCGGTCCTCCACCCAAAGCTGGTTTTACCAGCATGAGCTCCCCTCTCTTTACCCCCAGGGTAAGTACACATTTTTAATTAAAAGTTAAAGCGCCCTTAACCAATCAACAAACAAAAACCCGAAACAAAAAACTTGCGGGCTCAGTATACCTCATTTTGAGCGTCTTGAACTTTCATGTTTTTTGTTCATGACTTTGCGTCGTCTGAGCTGCTTTTGGGTGACCGACGTTGGGTATACTAGTTCGATTGTGAGGTATTTTTCCATGCTTCCCCCAAAAATTTGGGATTGCATTGTACTGTAGTTCATTGCAATGCGTCAAAGCTAGGCGATCTCGTAACGGTGCAGGTTACAACCCCCCCCCCCCTGACGACCTCCCTGGGGACGACAATTAAAAAAAGAACGTGACAAAAACGTGAGACCATCACCAGTACCCGCTCTTTCCTTTTTCCTACTTTGGGGGTTCTGACCAGCCGGAGAATTCCCCCCCCATCCCCCCCTTAAAAAGGGGCATTTTGACTTTAAAGTAACCTCCTCAAAAGTCGACACTCTTTACCTCTCTTATCTTTATCCTCTAAAAAAAAATCATTATGTTATATCCATGTTGACGCGTTCTTCATAATAGCAGAATGACCCTATATACGATACCTTGTTACGCAATTTAATCTCTTTCCCCTCAAAAAGAACTTTTCCCTCATATATAACAGCGACAAAATTTCTAAATTTATCATTTAAAAAAAATTTTACCAAGATTTTTAATTTTAAAATCAAAAAACCTCCTTTATTTTTTTATTTTCTTTACGAAAAATTATTCTTTTCTTATTTCTATTTCACCATCATTTTTTTTTTTTTATAAATAACAAACAAAAATATAAAAAACCATAAATCATTTATTAAATTTTAATATCAAGGAAGCGCATTGACC